>JAGVSP010004005.1:0-25658 GCA_022494985.1 Micrasema minimum
AATTAGATCAGAATGCAAGGCTGAGATAATTATTATCGACAAAATTAAGAAAGGTCTTAAACGTTGGTTCGGTCATGTAGAGCGAATGGATGATGAAAGAACGGCTAAAAAAAATGTATGATGCGACTGTGCCTGGATGTAGAAGTCGAGGAAGGCCGAGAAAGACATGGCATGATCAAGTAAAACAAGTGCTTGAAAGTGGGCATGTAAGAAGTCGGAATAATCGACGTGCGTGCATGAGAAGATGTATGAATGTGGAGGAAGCAAGAAAAGTATGCCAGGACAGAGTGGTGTGGCGTTCTATCCTCTCTGCGTACCCCTTCGGGGAAATGGCGTGATGGTTTGTTAGTTAGTTAGGTAGTTCGTTTTCTGAAAGGGGTAGAGTCTGGTGCTTTGGACAGAAAATGAATTGTTGAAAAGGGATGTAAAATGACAAGGAATGGAGAGCGTTCTATTTTGAGAAGAGCGCAGCGAATTTGTTAACCTTGTTCAGAAAGGTTAACAAAATTTTCGACCAGACATTCAGGACCAGATACATAATTTTAAAAATTAAAGTATTGCGATCTCGTGTATATTTTATTTTTATTACAGTATGATATAATTTATTTATTTATTTATTTACTTTCTTTGACGCCCATAGGGCTTTTACATTGTACATACTATATTATATAAGAAAAAGTTACACATTTAACATAATAAACTTTTTTTTTTTTTTTTTAAATAAAAATTACAAACTTATAATAATAAAAATTTAAAAAAAGAAAGTTACATAGTTAACAAAGATAACAATAATGTAAAGATACGTTTTTTTACTACCTAGCGGCCTCCGTAGCATAATGGCTAAGACGCTTGACTTACGTTACTGAGGTTCCGGGTTTGATTCCCAGTAAGAAAACAAAAATAATAAAAATATTTTTGTCAAGCCTGGGTGTTTGTGACGTTATCCCCCTCTGTTATTGGGCCTCCAGCCTGTCGTGGTGGTTTAAAAAATAGGTTAAAATTATATTTTTACTATGGTTATTATGCACAATTCTTTGTTTAAATAACGAAAAATGTCTCATTTACTCAAGTGTATCATCAACTTACTAAAAAGTGTTAATAAATTAAATAAATAAATTTTATAAGTAGGTAGGTACATTAAAAGTCGTGCTATATATACATTTTTTAAAAGTGTATTGAAAAAATTGTTATAACAATGTATAAAAATGAATGTATATTGATAATGATTGTGTATTGTACAAATATGAAAAAAAAATGAATCATACAGCGATTGGAACGTTATATCTCTAATTTGTAATAAATTATTAATTCCATTACTTCAAATCAAAATCCATTATTTTTCCATTCTTACAAATTCATCGCAATGTTCATTCTAGTGCATTAAAAAATATAACAATTTATAAAAGTCTGTTTTGATATTTCGTTGACAGTTTACCTAATTTTTCCCTCGTTTAAAGTTTGCTCTGGCAATTCCACTGCTCTAAATATCTGCGGGTGTCGTTAAATTTTATCGTGACACGACACTGGTATCTGTCAGAACACAAAATGAAGTGTCGGTCGCTCCGATAGATATATTTATGTAGTCCTCGAATTGAAACATCACTGAAGGCTATTCTATATTTGTTCATTTCTATCTTCCGCGATATGCAAGCTCGTGCACACAACCTTATGTAAAAAAAATAATATCGTAATTTCTATTAAGATACATATTTTCTTTTTGACGTGATAACGTCTAATAAATCGATGAACGCCGGCTGCACTCACGAAAAAGCATGACTCATTGTCACGTTCTGCCTGAGCCGAGTGTGCAAGCGAGAGCGCGGAACAAGCGATAGAGAGGCACGATCGGCCTAAGCGTTCGGTTTGTGACGCATCTACCTCTCTTCTACTCCGTCGGCCGATGCGTCCGAGTAGAAGGGAGACAGCAGCAGCACACAAGCTACAAAGTGAAAGTGAAAAATGATAATTTATGGAAAAATTGTAATTTTCAATTAACTCCTGCTTTGTATTATACAAAATAATGATAATTCAGTAATAATAATTAAATTAAATTCATAAAAGTATGCTATTTTTCATCGATGTTTTCTTATGACGTTATCACGTAAAATTATCGTCCGTAAACCGACTTTACAGACGACCAAAAGTTTTTTTATTTTACTAAAATTTAATATGAGTCATATCGACGGTGGAAAGGAAAAACTTACCAATCGACATAATATCCGCAAAGGAAAATGATATATTATGTCCCTTTGCAACTTTTTCTTTTCCACCGTCGATATATTTCTATCCACCCAAAGAATTGTGTTATGTTAGATCTAGATACAAATTTAAAAAAACCCTACGCGTATTCCCTATAAACAGACCCTATAAAAACCTTAATATTTAAAAAAAAATCTAAAACAAATGTTTACCTTTTCAAATCAACGCCAACGAACTAAAGAATTCACAGCGGGAATACCAAAATAAAACTTGTACCAGACATCTTTTTCTCTATGCTCGATTTCTCTTTTCAGGCACGTGCCTTTAAACCTTTCAGGAACCCGCCCATTACACCCTCCAAACCGCCGATATTTCTTGCCCATGAAAAAGCGTATTTAATTGCAATAGGTTCCCTTGTAACCGATGTTGGTCCGCGCGTTTTATTAGCCGGCCATTTAGTGCCCTGCTAAACGACCCTAATCGGCCCAGCCGCGCCTTGATTTACAACACTTGTGAAATTTTCCACCCGTGGTCCACGAATCCCCGAAACCTTCCGCTAAACTGACTGGACCTAGTCAAGAAGTCGGGAGAAAAAACTAACAAGGCGTTGAAAAATTACTCTTGAGTAATTACATTTTTACTTACGCCTTCGTTGTATAATTGGCTCGGGTTTTTACATGCATCACTGAATTCTAGATGGGTTTACTCTATTCCTTTGCTAACGCGGGTAAGTTATTTCAACTCTTTTTCACTTCTGTTCTCCTTGCAAATGATTTCGAAAATGCTTCGCACGATTTCAAATTAAAACTTTAAAAGTTTTTTTTTAACATTTGTCTTGCATTTTGCATGGCTTTGGAATCTATTTAATAGATAACACGATGCGAAGCCTAGATACAAACATATTATTGATTATAAACAACATTTTGAGTGTGTCCAAATACTTGTAGACAAAAACTGGATTTCACCCATTACGGGCTAATAATTACAATTTGACATCTCAACAGAGACGAGAAATTTGGAAGGGAATATGGATATCTAGGCGTTTACAGGGCTTATGACCTGTCGTTGGCTTATGCCAGCTCATAAGCCCTGTAAACGCCTAGATATCCATATTCCCTTCCAAATTTCTCTTCACTGTTGAGATGTCAAATTGATATTATTTATTGTTTGCTGTGTTTCAGGTCGCCCTGTCTGATTTTCAATCAATTTCAGATTCGTAAGTAATTCAAAAGTTTAAATCAAAAACTTTTTACATGTATTGAAATTTCGAATAAAGGGTGTATTTACTATTATTTGTTCACAAATATTATTATCTTTGTAATTAGTTTATATATTACTATTTTACGTCTATACTAGCACTGACTTGATATAAATTAAGCGATTTTCATCCATTATTGTTACACATCTTCACAATTCTTACTAAGAATATTATAGTGTAAGTGCGTACATCTTTTAGTCTTCCCCTTTATCGCAATAATCTCTGAACGCTTTCACAATGCTACAATCGACTAGTATTTGCCCGAAACGACGACATAACAATGTCTCGTATTTGCCCGGCGCTCATAAAGCCAAAGATATACAACCTCCAACCCCTCAGCTATCAGTATCAATTCCGTTCCTTGGTCAGGTGTCTCGCGTTAGTGTTATTGGCTAAACGCGGGAATGTTATGCTGGCCTGGTATGTGTTCCTGGGGCGCCCGATACGAATGGTGCGTAGATTATGGAAAACTGCTTTGGGCCTACCTCCTTCATCCGCTCACAGATCTGCTACCCTAATAACCGTTATTCATTAGGATACGAATCCCCGGTATTAAAATGGTGTTTGGAATTATTAATTTGTACTTTATCGGATAAGTCGACAAATCCTTTGATTTGGATGTGGATACAAATTCCCGAATTTAGGTAATACAGGGAGATAAAATAAAGTACAACACAAAATAAATAATAACAAATTCTTGCAATTACAATATTAATTATTTAACATTTTGTAATTTTTATATTATTATTTCATGTGTGATACCTCGGACTGGTACTGAAGAGTATGACTGATCATCATCCTACCTTCATGTACTAAAAATGACGAAGATCCACTGCACTTATGCAGCGCCCTATGCACCATTAGGTGCGGATAAGGGAAAGTAGTAGTAGTAAATGTGGGTTATCGTTTTTTACGGCATTTTCATTTATAGTTGAGAACGATTAAAAGAAGTTTATTTTTTACCAATAAATAATATGTGATTATCTTGACAAACCAAACCGACAATATTACGATGTTCAAAAGTCTTGGGTAATTTACGATCGCTTGTCTTGGAGGCAGTTTGTGGAATCCATATGCTCCACACAGGAAGCGGATATGGTATGATGATGAAAGTATGCAATAAACTCGTTTAAATTTTTCTATCCATTCATTACCAAAAGGTTATACGTCCACCCAATTCCACCCTTAAAGGATATTGACACATAACTTTTACGTAACTGATGCAATTTACCCCGTTATTTTATTTACCTCAAACAGAAACAACTTGTTATGGAGGTTTTATGTTTATAATTTGGCTTTGATTGCGGCTTTATTTGTTTTTTGTTGTGTATTAATTTGGGGACAAAACTTTTATTGACAAACGTAAAAAAAGTGGTGTGCCACGGACCACATTTCAAACTGTTTATTGTCAGCCATTCATAAAACTTTATTTGATTTTAAAATTGCTGAAAAAGGCGGAAAACAGAGTAATGCTATTTTCATTAAACTGGGCTAAATTATTTATAAAACGAATAGCTTTTCCTGTATTTGTCATATTTACACGGTTTTCGATTTGAATGTCATTAAAATATTTTTATACAATAATTATGAATAAAATAGAAAAACAGATTAATGATGTATAAAGTAAATATTGTCAGATAATCAGTTTTAAATTTATTTAATTATAATCCCGATAAAGCATGTTTGTAGTCAACATTATCCAATCCAATCTCCGGAGCTACAACCCGTTGAGGGTCCTGTTGCTCGATCACAGATCACTATCGACTCGGTAATAAGCGACGTGATAACGATTTCTTACCCATGGATGTTTAACGTTTTCGCGATCACAATGGAACACGCGTTAAAAGATATCGATTGGGATTATTAAACGAGCGCTTCTAGTCGCGAGCCATTTCCCGAGATATATCTTATTCGCACATATCTTCATTCAATCTTTCTCGAGTGCCGTATTGCATTTAGCCGGCTTTCGGCAAGCCAAATATTGAGAAAAGCAGTCCACATAATTAACAATCCGACATGCGCGTTGATTTGACGTTTGACGTTCGGCCGCGATATCGCGTGCCGAGCATCCTCGAGCGTTGCTTCGGCAATGCTCGGCTCGGCGAACGTGGTATGAACGTATGTTCATTGTGATCGGTCAAATCGTTAGCGTTAGCACGTGGTTAGAACGTTTTTAACTACGTCGATAGTTATCTGTGATTGAGCTCCTGGCCGCCTCCAAGAAACGTCTCCACTCGCGTCTGTCTCCGGCTACTTCCTTCCAGTTCCAATGCCCAAGGATGCTGTGTTCTTCTCCACACAATCCAACCACCTTAATTTAAATCTCCCGATACTCCTTCGACCCATTGGTCTATGGATCAGGAGCCTCTTAGGTGGTCGGATGTCCTCAATCAATATTATATAATTGCTAAATTTAAAATATATAGATATGTACCCTTCCTTGTGTTTAAAAAACGTAGTCAAATATTCTGTAAGAATTTTTTTCTCAGATAAGATGACGCAATGCGCTAGCCACAAACCTACGCAACAGATAAATAAGATTTAACCCGAAAATCTCTTTTATCCCGTTGTTATTGTGTTGTTAAATAAATGGGATTTTTATTGGCCCATTCATAAAATAGTAATCGTACCTTTATATCTCTTACCGAGACGAGGAGCCCGGTCGCTTTTTCGATTATATAATACATTTAAACCAGGATACAAAGGAACCGATTCTACATTCGGATTAGGACTCCGAGGGCATTGACAGGACAATTTCCTTCCTGTCTCCCGGATATAGAGACAGTTTTGTGGTTAAGGCTGTTTTTACGCGTTCACGAAACAAAAATCACAATCTTTCAACGTTTTTTAAAACATATAATAGTATCACACTTCGTGTGCTTCTTTCACATTCTTACATCGTCTCATGCGCGCATACCGGAAAAACGCGCACCGGAATAATCGTCTTATCAATTGGGTTCTTCCCGATTTTTTATTTTTTATTTCAAAAAATTGATTGAAAAACTACAATATCAAGGGAATTTTTTAAAAATTTTTACGTTGTAATATGAATTTTTTAGCGCGGTTTGAAATAGCGCTTTTTCAAATCGCTCGCAAAATCCTTCATTTGGCGCGCATGCGGTTGTGACGTCACAGCAATATAGGCGCTCACTTCGTAATGAATTTCACGCCTTTCACGGTGGACGGGTATGACGTCATTAGCCAATAACGGGCGTTAAAAATCATTCGTATTTTCGTGTTTTTAAAACATAAATTTATAAAATGAAAACAACATTTTTTGATCATTGTGTTTTATATCGTTGGAATTGTAAAAATATACTTTAAATATTTATAACGTTTTTAAGAATATTCATGTTATCTGGAAGAACCCCATTGTGGCGACAGTTTTCCATCTTGTGTACAAGAACTGTCAATTTTTTTGTGAAATCATAGTTTGTGTGAACGCCACCATAATAAAATGAACTAATTAACTAACTAACTAACCATCACGCCATTTTCCCGAAGGGGTAGGCAGAGAGGATAGAACGCCACACCACTCTGTCCTGGCATACTTCTCTTGCTTCCTCCACATTCATACATCTTCTCATGCACGCACGTCGATTATTCCGACTTCTTACATGCCCACTTTCAAGCACTTGTTTTACTTGATCATGCCATGTCTTTCTCGGCCTTTCTCGACTTCTACATCCAGGCACAGTTGCATCATATATTTTTTTAGCCGTTCTTTCATCATCCATTCGCTCTACATGACCGAACCAACGTAAAAGACCTTTCTTAATTTTGTCGATAATGCTTATCTCAGCCGTGCATTCTGCTCTAATTTCAACATTAGTGCACCTATCATACATAGTTTTACCACACATTCGCCTGAGAGATCACATTTTAACTGCATTCAATTTACTTTCATCCTTATTTTTCCAACTCCATGCTTCGCTTCCATACATAAGGGTTGGTACCAGAACTCCATTATGCACTGCCAATTTGATGACTGCAAAATTGATGTCATTAATTCTCATCGCCAAGTCCTGGCCGTCCATTCATCCGGCCGGCTACCGGAATCTGGCGGGTCCGTGTGAAGTGGGGCTAACGTCGCGTTCGGCAGGCACCGGTTTGTCACCCGGGAAATTCGAATGGAAAACGGTCCCTGAATAGTTAAACAGGTGAAGCGATCGATGGCACCACTTCTCTGTTTCAGTCGGTTGTGTGTTCAGATATCTAATTCTCAAAACATAAATACTCATTCCAATTTATCGAATGCTTATCCTGTAAATTTTCTGATCTCCTGATCCTTCATATTATGTTATTGAACTACTTTTTTTTATCGTGAAGCAAATTTTAATTAATTTATGTATCTTGTTCGCCGTCGCAACCCTAACATATTTGAGAGGTTATTTGAATAAAATTATATTGAAATAATTCTTGCATTAAAAGACGCATGAATGTGTAGGAAGCCAAGGAAGTGTGCCTGAAAGGAATGGGTGTTGCGTTCTACCCTCTGCCTATCCCTTCGAGGAAATGGCGTGTTGGTGAATTAGGCCCAGTTGCACCAACAAAAGTTAAAGTTAAAGTAGGTAAATTACTAATATTAATTAAACTGTATTCAAATTCAATTCATATTCAAATCATAAGTAATGTAGCCCAAACTAATACTTACTACACTTATAACCGTGATGTTCACAGTTACAACACAAGACAAAGTCACAATATATATCCACTACAAAATTTGGTCCAAAGTCTTTGCTGTACCTGGCTTGTAGGAAATATGACAGGCTTTCTGAGTGAATTAGAGGATCTAATAATGCGGCTGACAGCCGTAAGCAGTATTACCTCCGACAGTATGTGAAAAGTGATAATAATTAGCATATTAGTGTATTTTAATTTTTCCTTATTATAATAATATTTCCATGTGTTCTGTCGTGAATGTGTTCTCATAAATGTAATTATTTAAAGGCCCACAATGAGTTATATGTAACTCATGGGAAATACATGTAATGAATGTATTTGATGTAAATCCTTAAAAAAAATAGATATCCTGTACATTGTTAAACAATTCTCGTCTATTGTACTGTGTACTGAAAAAATGTATCTATTCCTTAAATTTATTTATTCCTGTTTTTACCTCCCTTCTATCCTAGGCAGACATTGAGTGTGATAATATGTGTCTGTATGAATTGAAAACTGTTTCTTTCTGTTATTGTGCTAACGTTAAACACCTGTAGCTCAATCACAGATGACTATCGACGTGCTAATAAGCGACGTGATAACGATTTCTCACTATGGATGTTTAACGTTTTCGCGATCACAATGGAACATCCGTTAAAAGTTATCGATCGGGATTATTAATTACCGCTTTAAATATGGAAAATACGCCAAAACTGTAAGTAAAGTAAAATAATTTACAATTTGACATCTCAACAGAGACGAGAAATTTGGAAGGGAATATGGATATCTAAGCGTTTACAGGGCTTATGACCTGTCATTGGCTGGGTTAAGTGGCCACTTGATGTATTACAACATTCCCCATTTCACCTAGTATTTGATATCCATATCTGCCTATATACAATAAAATGGCGCGACGCTTCACATGTGAACACTCTCTGTCATCCATTGAGAAAATTCATCATAAACCCTGTAAACGCCTAGATATCCATATTCCCTTCCAAATTTCTCGTCTTTGTTGAGATGTCAAATTGTAATTATTAGCCCGTAATGGGTGAAATCCAGTTTTTGTCTACAAGTATTTGGACACACTCAAAATGTTGTTTAGCACGTTTTTAAGCACGTCGACAATCATCTGTGATTGAGCTACTGCACTACTTAATTTTATTGGTTGATTGGAAGAAATTGCCAACTAGGCATAAACTCGCCAATGTACACCACTGTATGTACAAAATGCTTAATAAATTTACTTACAAATTTGAGTCTCTTGTATTTACTGGTAAGTAGAATGTCTGTTTTTGCTCGCCTATTCTTCACAACTTGCCTTCTTTCCCCCACCGTCGTATTCTACTGGCTACCCATTAATATAGACTGCTGGTCGTGACAGTATTATTACTGATTTCATTTCTAAACAATATTATGATTGGTTAGTGTGCGCCTACCGCTGGTGGCCGGGTCATTTGATACGATTTCCGCAGACCTCCGTTAGCGAGGAGACGATTAATCCTGAAATGGCCGAAATTAGGGGTAAGCGAATTTTTTCTACCCCAACGATATAAATTGGTATCACTTTACTGAAATGATGACGATCTTAACAACTTAGGGGCGGACCCTTCGCCCTCTTTATTTATTTCACTTCTCTCTTGGTAGCGTCTGCAAACATGTTTCAATTATTCTTTTACGAAAAAAATGATCATGAAATAAATAACTAAAGGAAATATTTTGTTGGAAAAAATAAGCGTTCAACCATTGTAACGCCTTCCCACACATTGTTATTCAAAGGATGAAGATAGATACTTTAAGGATCTAGTACGATTTCTTTCTTGTAATGATTACTGTGCTTTTATTATGTTCCTTGATAATGTGATAAACCTAACCTGAGCTATAAAGTGTAATGCATTATTTTGTTGATTGATTCGGCATTCACTTTGTAACACTTCATAATGAATTATGATTAAATAAAACGATGTTATGTGTTACTATTTATTGGTTTATTCTATAAAAATATAATTTACCTACACTACCTGGTCTCGGGAGTAACGTTCTCCCATCGACTGGTGAAATTACACTAAATTAGAATACAGATGTTATACAGAAAAATTAAATTGCAATACTTTAGAATCTAGACACAAGGGTAACATAAATATTGATACATAGAAGTAATCGAAAAAATAGAAAAAACACATCTTGGGACAGTGGTGATGGTACAATACTAAGAAGGTATTCAAAAAAGTTTGATAATTAATTGCTTGCTAAGTGGTGGCAGTTTATGTACTGGGGTCTTGAGGGGTGGTAAGGGTAGGGGGGTCTTAAGAGGGGAGGGGTTGTTACGCTCAAAAACTCCCAAGTGTTGGCAATCCTCTGAGGGCTGGCACAGGGGAGATTCTAGGGTTATGTTAATTGCCTCGGCTAATTCGGTCGGCAGAACAAAGATCTCTCCTCAGGGAAATTCGCTGGTTCGGGTGAAATCCAAGTGCTACGCTCTCACGGATGATAACCTATAAAGTATTACAAGAAGGGGTCTCGCCTGCCGTCTGCAATGAGAACGCTGGTTTTTGATTTACAAGGCCTCTCGGCTATTTATTTCATTAACGCTCGGTTAATATCAAACGTTCCCACCTCTACATCACTACGGGACGGGAGAAGGGAAGGGTTACCACTCTAACTAGGCTATCCGTTGATGGAGCCGGGGCCGGCGCTGGAGCGTAGGGGACGACGGGGCCTGGCGGCGGGGCCTCGCCTCCTGGAAGCGCTGGAGACGACGCAGCTCGGAGCGCCACGCGCTCCGCGGGGGTTGAAGAGACAGGGTGAAAGGGAACGGCGGGGCCAGCGCATCCTGGGGTGCGCTGGTGATGAAGCAGCTCGGAGCGCCACGCGCTCCGCGGGGTGGTTGAAGCAACGGGGTAGGAGGAGATGGGGGCTGAACGCCCGGTAAAGCCTTACTTGATACGATGGTTTGGCGGTAGATGAACTACGACCGTAGCTGGTTGCTGGTGGTTGGTGGTTGGGGGCCCGCTGCCAAAGAAAATACTCGGCGCTGCGGGTGGTTGAGATCGAAACGTGCTGGCGGCCGGCGGGCCGATGCTTCTGGAGCCAGGATGTCACCAGGGCGAAGGGATTACATCCCGGGCGCCTTTGTAGCAGCGCGGCCGCGTGGCTTGACTAATATTCGGTTTTTCGCGCGAGGAAGGGCAATTTTTAGGCACACTCACACACGAGTCTATCAGGCTTTGTTTTACAGGCCTTACAAGGGGATCGTTAGTTTCGGGTGATGTTAAACGTGACTTTCTGTCGAGACGGCCATTAGGCACGCGTCTCCGGCGGACTGGGCTGGGCGGCGGAAGTCCTCGACCGGAAGTGGGGTCAAAATCGCGGTTTATTATTCCTAATTATTTTTTGGGTTGGCATCTTGACTTGCAAGAGTCAAGTTGAGTTTCTATTGTGTTGGTATTATGCAGGGAATTGCTGAATGATGGACAACTTCATGTTGTTATGAAATACAGATGCATTTTCACTATATAACACATTCCCGGATGCAGGGTAAGGAAAAAAAATTTAACTAATTTTTTAAACCGACGCGGTAGTGAAGGTTCTGGAACTAAAATCCTCTATCTAAACAGTGTGGGGTGGTAGGGTATTTAGGTGTTGGAAGGAAACATGTGGACAATTTTACAATCAGTACATAACAGGTGTGTATGGCATGAGACAATTACATGGGTTTCAGTAAAGAACAGATAGATATTGCTGAAAAGAAAAAATACACTTTTTCACTTATGATGGAGCCAATTTTTTTTGGTCTTCAACCGCACTTGCAAAACACTTTTGGCTTTTGTAAAAAATTTTAGGTGAGGCCTACACTTATCTAACGTTTGTGGTGGTCAGCATGAGGGAATTTGGATACATAATAGTTTGGATGCAGAGGTGGTGACACTTGAAAGAAAATTACAACCTATTAGTTACATATTGTAAGTTTTTTTATACAGTTGGTGGTTGATGCAGCCCAAGTTGGCTGAAATTCACTCGCTTATAGAGTAGAAATTTTCCCATCAGACCTCAATCTGTACTCTCTTACAACATTACCTTTCTTTAGTATTTACAGAACAATCTGACATTGAATAACATAAGATGTAGATCAGTGGTACCGGTTAAACCAAATTCACTCTAAATGAGATAGAAATTTTCTGATTTTATACAAATTAATGATTCTTGAATGCAGAACAATTTATACAATATGACAATTTATTTCAAATCAATACAAGACAAATGTCTAGGTGTATACAGCAAATTCACTGAAACGCCCATAGACCCAAATATTACAGTTTGATTGAACAATCACTTAACTTGCCAGCAAAAACACACTGCAACGCTAGTCTCATGCTTCAATACAAACAAAAACTTCTGTGTTAGCAAACATTCCACTAACCCACAGATCCAAATTACAACTTAATATAACAATTACTATCTTGCCGGCAAAAACACACCGCAACGATAATCTCATGTTTCAATACAACAAAATCTTCTGTGTTAGTGCACATTTTCACTACCCAACAGATACATATTACAATTTAATTTAACAAATCTCTCCGTGCTAGAGTTCAACTCTCTCCACGCTGCTCAGAGCCATGAAAAACAACCGTCTCATGTTAGGCGCCACCAAGGTTTTTTAGGGAGCGTACTTGGAACCCAAAGGATGTTATACACTAAAAGAGAATGTTTGGAATTTAGAGAGAAAAATATAGAGAAAATATTTCTGCGAGATCATCCCCAGACGACTTTTGCCTTGAATAGATATATTCTGCCCAAATAGACACAAGAGTGTTTATTTATTATTTATCGCTGGAGAAAATTTCCCGCAGAATACACAAGATACATAATTTCAAGATTCCCTGACAGGTGTCGACCGGCCCTAGCTGATGGCGTATAGTGATACAAAGGTATTACTATTTTGGATCGAACTTAACCCTGACAGGTAATAGAGAAACATTCAGAAAAAATATACAATTTGATGACATAAGAAACTTCAGATGAACAATACAATAAATAGTTGGCTATGATCCTATATACTCATTTCTTTTCTAAAAAAAAACTTGCAACCGTGTTGCTTTTAACCTTTGCACAAACGTGCCTTATCTCTCTGTGCCTCGACTAACTTTTGATCACATTTCCAACCATTTCAAAACAAAACACAAATTATCAGAGTCTTCAACTCTTGTTTATAGGTATTTCTTTGACTTATAATACAATAAAATTTTACAGTTCAGAGGCTACTTGTGAGATGATGAAAAAAATGATTTTATACAATGTTGAAAACGCTAGGGAGGTTTGACTTTCATACATAGCACAGTTTACACAAATATTCTAGGATACTACAGTACAGATACCAGTGTCATATTTAGTAGTTTATTTGGCTATTGAAACTTATTTATTTTAATAAAAGAAGTGTATGTGCAGCAGGTTTAAGAGTCTACATACATGATAAAAACTTAATTGGTTTGGAGCCCCTTACTAGGTTGGCGCGATTCCCAGAAAGGTGTTTCCGTGAGAAAAAATGATGTGAAATATGCCACGTCCAACTGGCCAGGTGTGACGGGACACTTTCTGAAATGGAGCTAACTAACTTTGTGTGTTATGCGAGATGGGTCAAGATTCAATATAATTACTTCTCCCCGAGCTGAATGAGAAAAAAGAATGAATGTCAAGTTACATTTTACAAGCATAACAATTTATATACACATTTTACTTATACCACACAATTAAAATAGGTACATTTCACAAAGGTTTACAAATTTTTTTCAGAATACATGCTATTGGAGCAGTGCAAACTTTTATACTTAAAACATGGTTTTTTATTTATACCTAAATAATGGTTTCTCATCCCTTAAAGAACTTTAAAAACAGTACAGTAGGTACCGGTACTCTAAAGGTATGAGTTTTAATACTTAAAATAGTTATCTGTACCTCAACAGATTCAAAAACAAGCTTTTCACAAGCGCAGAACAGTGTTACACAAGTTTTGACAAGGAGTCCTTGTACAAAAATACTCTAAGAAAATCACCTTCGTTAATACATCCCTTATTGGTATTTTGCATTAGCGGGGGTTCCAACCCAACATAAAATAAAAAATTAAGCACGCAGGATATCGTAGGGGTAAGAAGTACGGGGCAAGTCCTCAGATAATCAGCAGGAGGCTGGGTCTTGACTTAGTCTTCGAATATTTTCATATCGAGGTATTATGAGATTGTCTCCGAAGAGAACAATGGTTTTTTGTGTATGCGAACATACTCTTTCAAACTGACGTTTGGAAGTTTCTCCTACTCGTATCGTCAACTAGTCCTATCATAAAATTTACATATTTACAAACAGGTGTTTGAGATTTACAATTTACAAAGTTTGCAAGACATTGCTCCGTTCCGTCTATAGTCAAACAAAAAAGGGGAAAGAAAAACGAGCTTCTGCACTCCACAGTAATTTGCAAAGTTTCTTGTGTATGCAAACATACTCTTTCGCGCTCTTCTGGTGGGGTTGAAAAACAAGGCGTTGGTTAGATCGTTGACAAACGGTAGCACGCCAGTGCCCGATGGGTAAGCAAAACGACAAAGCATTTTTGCAAAAGCGAGTGGCACGAATTGGTTCGATTCGGGTTTCATTATTAAAGCTGACAAGATCCCGGAGGGTAAAGAGAAGGAACGAAAATATTTATTCGATCCAACTACTCATTTCGTTAAGTCAGAAAAAAAATCGGCGTGGACTGACTTTAGGCGAAAGTAAATTTCACTGACGAGAAGTAGGTTCACTTTTTTTCACTTTTTAAACACTCGGATTTGATAATCAGAAAAAGGAATTTCCGTGTTCCGTACGTAATGTAATATTTATCTAGTTTTTTTTTTAAATTTCTTTAATATTTGAATTTCCTCTCATGCTTCCGCAGTTAAAAGGTTAACAAAACAAAATTATTTAAAGAATATTTCCCAAAAGGTTTCGTGACGAAAGAAATAATCCACAAACTTTGATTGGAATATGAACGTAAGTTGTTTGTTGACAGTTGTCCCAATTTGACATCTGACGTTTGACGTTCGACGTATCACGTTTTGTCACAGAAAAATATATGCGCGGGGAAAAAACAGCTGTCGAATATTTGACAACTGCAAAAAAAACTACAAGTGCCTGTCTCTGGTCTTGCAATATGGTACAGGCTGAAAACAATCGATCTTTTGACATTTCTATGACAACGTGATGACTAACGGATTTTTTCGCGGCAAAAATGGCGGATATCGATTTTGTTCTCGACGTTTGACAGAAATATAGGAATTTTGGATTTTCTCACAAAACGGCCGCGGAATTGGTTTTTTGAACACACACTCACGATTCTTTTTTAAATTCGCGTGATTCTGAACAAGAAAGAACTTTCAGGACAGACATTTAACAAAACACTTGTTCATTTTGGCACTTGTAGGAAAACTGATTTTTGTACTGAAATAAAACATGTTAAGACAGAAACAAAATGGCGGGAGACTGAACATATTGTGGAGAGCGTAGCATCAGGATTTGGCCCCAACGTTTTCAGGGTGACAGTGTTACGCCCAGAAACTCCCAAGTGTTGGCAATCCTCTGAGGGCTGGCACAGGGGAGATTCTAGGGTTATGTTAATTGCCTCGGCTAATTCGGTCGGCAGAACAAAGTCTCTCCTCAGGGAAATTCGCTGGTTCGGGTGAAATCCAAGTGCTACGCTCTCACGGATGATAACCTATAAAGTATTACAAGAAGGGGTCTCGCCTGCCGTCTGCAATGAGAACGCTGGTTTTTGATTTACAAGGCCTCTCGGCTATTTATTTCATTAACGCTCGGTTAATATCAAACGTTCCCACCTCTACATCACTACGGGACGGGAGAAGGGAAGGGTTACCACTCTAACTAGGCTATCCGTTGATGGAGCCGGGGCCGGCGCTGGAGCGTAGGGGACGACGGGGCCTGGCGGCGGGGCCTCGCCTCCTGGAAGCGCTGGAGACGACGCAGCTCGGAGCGCCACGCGCTCCGCGCGGGGTTGAAGAGACAGGGTGAAAGGGAACGGCGGGGCCAGCGCATCCTGGGGTGCGCTGGTGATGAAGCAGCTCGGAGCGCCACGCGCTCCGCGGGGTGGTTGAAGCAACGGGGTAGGAGGAGATGGGGCGCTGAACGCCCGGTAAAGCCTTACTTGATACGATGGTTTGGCGGTAGATGAACTACGACCGTAGCTGGTTGCTGGTGGTTGGTGGTTGGGGGCCCGCTGCCAAAGAAAATACTCGGCGCTGCGGGTGGTTGAGATCGAAACGTGCTGGCGGCCGGCGGGCCGATGCTTCTGGAGCCAGGATGTCACCAGGGCGAAGGGATTACATCCCGGGCGCCTTTGTAGCAGCGCGCGGCCGCGTGGCTTGACTAATATTCGGTTTTTCGCGCGAGGAAGGCAATTTTTTAGGCACACTCACACACGAGTCTATCAGGCTTTGTTTTACAGGCCTTACAAGGGGATCGTTAGTTTCGGGTGATGTTAAACGTGACTTTCTGTCGAGAGACGGCCATTAGGCACGCGTCTCCGGCGGACTGGGCTGGGCGGAAGTCCTCGACCGGAAGTGGGGTCAAAATCGCGGGTTTATTATTCCTAATTATTTTTGGGTTGGCATCTTGACTTGCAAGAGTCAAGTTGAGTTTCTATTGTGTTGGTATTATGCAGGGAATTGCTGAATGATGGACAACTTCATGTTGTTATGAAATACAGATGCATTTTCACTATATAACAGGGTCTACCAGTTAGTGTAGGTAAATTCTATTTTTATATAGAATAAACCAATTAATAGTAACACATAACATCGTTTTATATAATTATAATGCATTATCTTCTTTTTGCTCTAGAATCTAAAATATTTTAATCTGTAAACATTATTATTACTATTTTTAATAAATAGGAACATTTGAGCTTTTATGACTACTCAAATTTCAATTTCGGGCTGCTTTAGACGCAAAACGTGTATTTTTCGATAACCCAGGCCCCATCATTAGATGGTGATGATGGATAACCCCATCATTAGATGGTGATCATGTGAGAATAAAATGATGTTTCGAAAGAAACTTAAGACCCGTTCGTTCTCTAAACCTTTTGACTAATGTGTTTTCTACTCGCAGAATGAGTTTTATTCACTTTTTCCCGAGCCGTTGAATTCAATATTTAAAGCGCCCTTTCGGTACATTTATACGAAAACGGCGCTATATAAATCATATTTTATGTAGGTACCGACTAAAAACATCGTTTACAGAAGCTACGTTCAAAAATATTGGTTTTGATCTTGGAGGATAACCAATACATATGGTTTTAATTTCGTATTACATCCGATATTTAATTATAAAATTAGTTATGCGTATGGGCCAACGCTTGTAATATTTTATAAATTGCAACGTTTTTGCGAATAATATCACCGATTTCATTAGACCGAACAGATTGCAGTATAAATTTCATTTCCCGTTCAGTTGATCATTCATGCATGCTAGACCTACATACAGTGGCGGGCACTCCATACAGGCATAAAAGCAGTGCCTATCCTACAGAAATAGCGTACAAATAAAAAGTGCAGTTAATTATACAGGGTTATTTTTTAGTCAGTTAACAAAAAAAAACCCTGAATTCAGTATCGTTAATAGAACCCATTTCAATAAAAAAACATGTCCTTTCTCAAATAAAAAAAAAGAAAAGTGCACCCAAATAATTCCTCAGAAATAGTAAAGACTTGGTCACCGTCCGCCCGGTACTGCGCGAGCGTCGAGCGCAACCCCCCCGCGCGCACTTCCCCGTCGCACTACCCTTACGTGCCGCGCATGAACAACAGCTGTGAATAGGATGTACGTAATTTGTAAAAAATATAGGAATAAAAATAATAAATCGTAAAAATAAAAAGTACATGTTTTTTTATTGAAATGGGTTCTATTAACGATACTGAATTCAGAGTTTTTTTTTGTTAACTGACTAAAAAAATAACCCTGTATTTTTAAATATTAATAGAAATTCACAAATACACCCAACTAATTAACCTTATTTCAAACATACGCACGAATAATCGCTAACCGTGCTTATATGCCGCGCTAGCCGTAATGAACATACAAAATCGTGTCAGTCAGCAGTACTACACTCTGCCTTTTGTCAAGCCCAAGTAATATCATCTTTGTTCTCCGCATAAATGTGAATGTGTGTGTTAATTTCTTTACGTAGTTAATTTTACTAGAGCTCAAAACGATATAACACAGTGGATAGCGCGCTTTCTCTTTTGACTCGGCGTGGCGCAGCGCGACATCGCTATCGGCCGTAGGATCAATTCTTTATTTTTAGTGCTTTCACACAAACATCATTGTATAGATTACGCAGAGAACATCATAGTCTAAGCTTAAATCGAGAGGCGCACAGTTTAGACCCGCTCTGTGCAAGCGGGTTTTCTGCAAGGCATCGGACCCTCCCAACATTGATTTGATCGATCCCAACATTGCATTTTTATATTTTTATAAAGAAATTTTGAATCTACATATATTTATATGGGTAGGTACTGGCATGAATTGCAATAGGGTTGTTCCCGATAGCATGAATATCCTTGAAAAACGCTATAAATATTTAAAGTATATTTTTTACAATTCCAACGATATAAAACACAATGATCAAAAATGTTGTTTCCCATTTATAAATTTATGTTTTAAAAACACGAAATTACGAGTGACTTTTAGCGCCCGTTATTGGCTAATGACGTCATACCCGTCCATTTATAAAAGGCGGAAATTTCATTACGAAGCGAGCGCTCATATTGATGTGACGTCACACCCGCATGCGCGCGGGATTTTGCGAGCGATTTGAAAAAGCGCTATTTCAAACCGCGCTAAAAAATTCATGTGACATCGTAAAAAATATAAAAAAAATTCCCTTGATATTGTTATTTTTCAAAATCAAATTTTTGAAATAAAAATAGAAAAATTGAAAGAACCCAATTTTCAAAATGTTTGTTTCGTAAGATAGGTATATTCAATAGAATTATTGTTTGTTTTTTATACTGCCTACCCTGATTAAAAACTCTATGCACGCCACTGTCTACATATACATATGTGCATCGAATGTTTCCATTCTTCCTAGATTAGTTTGTCGCAGTTTGACTGCAGGAATAATTATTGTTTCGTTTTATTGTGTGTAATTTTGCGAACACGGCGCAGTTGTACCTGCATGTATAATGTATAGGACTAATTAGGTTCCCACTGTAAAAGGGTACTCGAAAATCCCAAATTTACGTTCATGTTAATATTTTATACAAGTCTGCGTACAAACACTACACAGCAATTCAATTTAATTTATTTTGTGTACCGATCCTTACATAAATTTATGTATAAATAATATAAATCAATAGTTATTTTTTTGTTTTAATTGTTTTCAATCAGATAAACATGAACAAGGAAACATTTCAATGACCCGACTTTCTGAACAAAAATTTAATTTAAATCTATATTTTAGTAGGTATTTTACAAATGATAGAAAAATAGTGTGTATTTTCAATACAACGAAATTGAACAGTAAAGTAATCATGCAAGTACCTGGGTTAACATCGTAAAATAATCACTATAGCGCAGGTAGAATCAATAATAAAAAACATACCTTATGTTAAAATCAAAAACGATTTTTTTTTGGTTCTACGTGATTTTATTATCAAGTTAGTGACAATTGTTTCGCCTTGTAAGGGCATTATCAAACTGTCCTTACAAGGCGAAACAATTGTCACTAACTTGATAATAAAATCACGTAGAACCAAAAAAATCGTTTTTGATTTTAACATAAGATATCATGGAGTTCTACAAAATAAATGCCATATCAATCAATAATAAAAAACATAGTTTTGTATATATTATTATACTACGTCGTTTACTTAGAAAATTTTGGACATTAAAATCATACAATTGTTATGTATACGTATGTCTGTAACTTACATTCACATAAAAGTAAAAATAATAATACAAATGAATAAAAAATTACTTAGTATACTCGTAATTATATAGCTTGATCCATTCAAAAATGTATAATTACCTCTATCTCCTGCCTGTAATACTACAAAGGATTTTTATCGCTGATTGTCAATTACAAAATTAATTTAATTTTTCACTCTATTAAGTTGGATCTGGATCAAAGGGAGGAAAAATACACTTTTAAATCTCTCTAGAAGATGAAGGTATCAAATACTCGAATCGCGTAACAAGATTTTTTAAATCTCTTTATCCACTAAATTGGCAATTAGTCTCTATGTGAGCTTTTCTTTCGTTTTTGAATTTGTATTTTTCGTTTTCTTGATAAATATCTTCTGTGATACAAAAATATACTACTTTTAGACGAGGTCCAGTCTTGACTATCGTCTCGGAGTTAAGTCTGAATGTTTCTTTTAAGTAATAAAATATTAAATAATGCCTTAAATGTTATTTAACATTATTAGTGTATTTAATGTTACAAGGCATTTAAATATTACAAAGTACTTGAAAAGTCGGAATAATCGACGTGCGTGCATTAAAAGATGTATGAATGTGTAGGAAGCAAGGGAAGTGTGCCAGGACGGAGTGGAGTGGCGTTCTATCCTCTCTGCCTACCCCTTCGGCGAAATAGCGTGATGGTTAGTATGTTAGTTACTTAGTAACCAATCCGTAAATTGTTAAGAGGCAGTAAAATATATAATAATGGAACTAAGTACCAGAGCGTCAGAGAAATAAAAAGGTCAAATATCGATTATTCAATCCTTTCATGTTCGCTACAAATTATGCATAAATATTGACAATACGTGTGAGTGCTATTTCATCACTCTTGTCATTATGATCGCCTGGTACGTCAGGAATATTGATGATCATATTTTATGTTTTTTTTTTTGATAATATATTTTTTTTTCAAAATAGTAAGCGTACAATAATATTTCAACACTAAAATATTATATTGTCCCTCTATTGTGAGGTAGAAGTTTTTATCAACAGAAGTTTTCATTACTTAAATTCAGTTAAAACGAAAATACAGCTGATGCTCGACCAGAATTGAACACGCAAAATTTTTGTACATTTTTATTATTATTATTTATGTAATTGCCATATCCACAGACACCCACACACCCTCACTCGTCCATTCACCCTGACACACACACACTCACCCTTCCCTACACTTGCAAAAAACACTTAATTGGTTTAATTTTTACTATAATATTGTTATTTCTTTATTATGTCATATTGTAACAGTATGTGTCCAAAACCAAAATAAATATAATCAAATTAAATATACTCATTCATTAAATAATGTAAAAAAAACCTTTTTGAGTTCGCCAGAAATCAAACAGTTATCGAACATTTTTCTTTGTACTTTTTTCGTATCTGTTCAATTGTGAGAAATCAAGATCTGAATGAATATTTAACATTTTTTTTCAAAGCAACAAGATTACGCATTCCGCGTAAAATGAATCTCCTTTGAATGTGTCTCTTTTTTGTGTTGGAAAATTCGATTTGGTATATTTATGTATATTTGTTCACAAGTCTCCGGCAAATACACTCGACGAAAGCTCCTCATATAATCTGTTTGTTGTGATCATTTTCGATACAATTCTGCAGAACTCGCGGGGGTGAGATGGTGATAATCTAGCCCTGAAATTGTAAATAACTTTCGAGATTCTCACAAGTTCGAATCGAATCAATTCTCATTGTATGGAAGACTTCTGACGATATTTACACGGTGATCGTTATGCCTGATCTTTCGAATTCTCGAAATATCTTTTTTACTTTGTCAAAACAACATATACACCGTGTCCCACGATGAGACCGCGAAACTCCGGAGGGTGATTGTTCATGGTATTCTGAGAAAAAAATCCTTAAAAAATTTTTGATCCGGGCATTTCCAATAATTAATTAAAAAAAAGTATTCATAAAAAGCGACGAGTGTAATACTGGCTTCTGTTTGAAGTGCTAGCGGCGCGGCGGCGGGTGGCGGTGGGCGGGGAGGAGTGGGGGTCCGCTCTGGTACGCCTTGTACGGACATTCAAAATTCGAATTTCATATCTGAATCTTTAGTTTTTATGTTTCAAAAATATGTGATTTCTTCGCGCTTATTGGTGCAGGTCACGTGGTGTGAGCCAGTTCAAAAATTGACGGTATTACACGCGTGAATTTTTATTCATATTTTAATATATTTTTTAAGAAATTAGAATTGAGTTTTTTGAAAAACTTTATTAAGATTTTTTTATCACCCTCTGGAGTTTCGCGGTCTCATCGTGGGACACGGTGACATTGACAAATAAAAATATTTTGTTACAAATAATACAATCTTAAAATGGAATACAACAATATCAGGGAAAAGGAAACGTTTTACAAATCGCTACTTAAAAAAAATATTCTAACTTATAACGTTAAATGTTTGTGCATTGCTATATTTTTGGTGTCTTCTTATTTATTTTTAATCACATAATTTTGTACTCGTATAAATTTCAACCAACTCTCCTGGTTCGTTTTTGCTCTAAAAGTTTTGAAATACTTCCAGTTCTGCGGTAAATATCGCTCGTCTGATATTTTTGTAATAAACGCAACAATGAACTTTTACCAAGAACTTTCACTAATTAATTCAAATCAACATACATACATTATAATCAAGGATATACAGAATTCCTTTCAAGGTATTTAAATTAAAATTACCCTTAATCACTTGAAACGAAAATATCCTCGTCTTTGTAGGGTGAAAATTAATTATTCGTCTCACGAATCTACCAGGAGTATATAACGTATGAGGAGGTATTTGCGAGTGCTTCCGTGTTCAATGTTTGATCCCAAACAATGGGAAGCTCCGTCTCCAGAATGTCTCGGCCTATATTTGATTCGAGCGCATTTTACGAAGGGAGATTTTATTCCCACTTGTGTATGAAAATGTTCACTCTATTTTCTAAACTTTAAAATGTTTTATCGAGCCCGAGAGCTCACTTAATGCAGACAAATTGATACAAACAACTACACATTTCCTCTTGTTTCTTCAATTTCTTGTTTTGGATTCTGTTGCTCTAAAAGCGTGTCTGAAAAATGTGCGCCATTCGAAACATAGGCTTGGTTTAGCTTTCAAGTCACTATTTTACTATAGTATATTGTATTGTGGATATTATATTGTATAATACGTGTACAAATGTCGAAATTAGAGCAGAGTGCAAGGCTGAGATAAGCATTATCGACAAAATTATGAAAGGGCTTTTACGATGGTTTGGTCATGTGGAGCAAATGAGTGATGAAAGAACGGCTAACGCCGCAATTATATTAGAGCCACGCCGCGTGTCGCAACGCGTGGGTTTGGTGGATGTAGAAGCCGAGGAAGGCCGTAAGAGACATGGCATGACCAAGTACGACAAGTATTTGAAAGTGGACATGTGAAAAGTCGGAATAATCGGCGTATGTGAATGAGAAGATGTATGAATGTATAGGAAGCAAAGGAAGTATGTCAGGACAGAGTGGTATTGCGTTTTATCCTCTCTGCCTATCCCTACGGGGAAATGGCGTGATGGTTAGTTAGTTTAGTTAGTTAGTTATATTTAGACGAAAGAAGTATAGTAGTATTTATGCAAAATAATTTTTTATCATATTTTTTTATAACAGATTGTTTGCATCCTATGATAAAACATTTTACATTTACACATGCCTACACTCGGAGTAATTAATTAATTTATTTATCATTAACATATTTATTATGATCCTCTTATACTCGTATGTATATTATGATATCTCTCAGAAGCTCAAATTCTAAAACTTTATATTCGTTTCTTGTTGGAATAATCAGCTTGCGTGCCTGAGAAGATGTAAAAATATGGAGGAAGCAAAGGAACTATACCAGGATAAAATGGTGAAGCGTTATATTCTCTCTGCTTACCCATTTGGGAAAATAGCGTAATTTTTGATTTGCTCGTTAATAAGTTAGCATTATATTCTATGTTTATAAGTTATAACGTGGAATATTGTTTATTTACATTTAAAGTGCAGTAGCGTCCATTTTGTCGAAAAATAATTCCTGACGGTTTTCCAGGCAAAAAAACATGCATAACAAACACACTGCAAAGTGGCTTTTCAAACCGTTTAATTCATTCCATTTCGTATAACACGTTTTAGGAGTGACTGAACTCCTGTGACGTCAGGCGCCGGTTTAGGAATTTATGTACCCTCTCAGACGAGAGACTGCAGTAAATTTGAATTGCACCGAGTCGAAATGACGTCAGCATAATTTCCACGTTATTTCGTTCCCATGGGTCCGATAATGACCTTCTGGTTATGTGCCCTCTCACCCAAATGTCGATTTGACCAGTCAGCACCGGGAGAAAAGGGTGAAGCTTTTCATGGCGAAAAACTTTATGAAGACGTTATGTACAACGTACCTACGCAGGTACAAGCATGTACATAAAATAGATAAAATATACCTAAATGCTGTTCTTATAAAAGTCACTAGAGCATTTTTTTAATAACAATTATTAAATACCGTAAATTTTCGAATGCAAGAAATATTAATTGAAGCTGCTTTTATGATTTGTGATTTACGAATTTTACAGTAAAAATAATATTTTCCCCGTGTAGCCTTCCGTTTGTCCGGCTCGTGGCATAGTGGTAGAACGTTTGGCTACTGTGCATGAGGTCGTGGGTTCAATTCCCGTAGGGGGTCAACATGAAATATTCATTTTCATATTAATATCTCATGTGTACTTGGACTGGTTCTGAAGCGTAAGACTGATCATCTTACCTTCAAGTAATATTAAAAATATCAACTTTGTGTTGTAGCAATGCAGTGCCATATGCACCATTAGGTGCGGACAAGAGAAAGTAGTTGTAAAACTTGGATGAATCTAATGTGATTATTGGAAAACTTCTTATTTTTATCTCGTTTATTAAAATTTTCCGATTTACGAACAGTGTTTAATTCCCCGGCACAACTACTCTGAATTGTAAAATTTAATCAGCAATAATATATCTGCGTTTCATAAATTTTCTGAACTCAGTCGTGAAATCCTAAATTAAATTCCGCCAAGCTTAACCTAAAATTTCCATTTAAAGTCGAAATCCCTATTCAATTCCTGAGTGAAATATTTTTTTTTTTTAAAAAATTTTTTTTTTAAAAATTTTTTTCCAATTTTTTTAAATTTTAAAAAATTTTAAAAAAAGGGGTTTAAAAAATTTTTTTTTTTTCCCCCCCAAAAAAAAAAAATTTTTAAAAAAAAATAAAAAATTTTTTTTTTTTAAAAATTTTTTAAAAAAAATTTTTTTTTTTAAAAAAATTTTTTAAAAAAAAAATTTAAAAAAACCCTTTTTGTTCCCTTTTTTTTTAAAAAAATTTGAAAAAATTTTTTTTTTTTTTTTTTTTTTTTTAAAAAAAAAAATTTAAAATTTTTGGGGGAAACTTTTTTTAAAATTTTTTTAAAAAATTTTTTTTTTTTTTAATTTTTAAAAATTTTGTTTTAAAAATTGGAATTTTTTAAAAAAATTTTAAAAAAATTTTTTTTTCCCTTTTTTTTTTTTT
>JAGVSP010004006.1:0-18620 GCA_022494985.1 Micrasema minimum
CCTGTAATTGATACTCTTTTTCCAATCAATACAATGCATACTCATTATTTTCTGTTGGTTTTCCAAATAAAATAAAATAAACTATACAGGTTTGTTGCATGTTTAATTCGTTAAACTGATCAGGTTTGTTGCACGTTATGATATTGTATTTTACTTTTGATAATCGAATTACTGCTATCACTTTTTCTTGTCCACACCTAATAGGTGAACTATGTAGGGAACATTGCAGAATTGGTACACTCTTACGTTTCAGTGCCAGTCCAAGATATCAAATGAAAATTTTTTAATGAAAAATCACATTTAAACGAGTGTTTCGTATTTTAGTCACCCAGCGAATCAAACTCGCGATCTCATGCACGTGCTATCACTATACTAGATAGTTAGATAATAATCCTAGAGGGACAGAAGTCTATTATACTAAACACTTTGGGAATACTAGGTTCAAAATGTTGTGAAATGTCTTTTCTACATTCATACATCTTCTCATGCACATAAGCCGATTATTCCGACTTTTCACATGTCCACTTTCAAGTACTTGACGTACTTGGTCATTCCATGTCTTTCTCGGCCTTCCGCGGCTTCTACATCCAGGCACACTTGCATTTAAACTTCTTTTAGCCGTTCTTTTATCACTCATTCGCTCCACATGACCAAACCATCGTAAAAGCCCTTTCTTAATTTTGTCGATAATGCTTATCTCAGCCTTGCACTCTGCTCTAATTTCGACATTTGTACACCTATCATACATAGTCTTACCACACATAGATCGCATTTCAACAGCATTCAGTCTACTTTCATCCTTCTTTTTCCAATACCACGCTTCACTACCATACTTAAGGGTTGGTACCAGAACTGGCAATTTTGCTTCTTTCAATAAGTTTTTATTTGCCACTATCGATTTCAAGGCACTTCCGGCACTAACCCTTCTCTCAATGTCCTTATCCACATTTCCGTCTCTTGTAAACATACTTCCCAAATATACAAATTCTTCAACCTGCTTCAATCTGTCTCCATTTACTATAATATTACATAGGTCATATTCATTACTACTACTATCGCTTTCCCTTTTCCGCATCTATGGTGAATAGGGCACTGCATCGGAACTTCAAGTGCAGATTTGAGTAGTAATAAAATTAACAGATGGATCGAATTTACTAATTTTTACACGAATTCGGGATAATTTAAAGCGATTATAACATTTACTATTATTTTGACAATACCATCATATAGCGGGAACTAATGAAAGTGAGAATTATGTAAAATGATGATATAGGTACATATATCACGCGATCGTCACAATCTAGATAACACTCGTATTTAAAAATATATATTGTTGGTAGATATTATAAATAACGTGAAAAAGTTGTTCACGGGTAAAATACACCACATTACGAATAAGCGTCTTCAAAATGATTACCCAACATCTGTACTACCTTCACAGGGGGCCACTAATGTATCTACATGTATATATCGCATTTATAACGCGTAAACACGTCATTTGGTAAATATTATTTTCAAAGAGATTAAGATTGACGTCATGTTTGCGTCGCGATATGTGATATATCTATACATGTTGATGATACGTTATACCCTATTAAATATAGTTTGATTAGAATGACAGCAGCTGTCAAACTGCATGAATTCTTTTAGTTTTAAATGGTTTTAAATCTGATTTATAATATGTTGATTTATATTATGTGAAGGACTTTATTTAAAAAAAAGCCAGATTGAAGAATTTTTTGGATTATTAGTGTAAATACGTGTGCGGATAAAGGAGAGTAGTAATGCTTTCGAACAAGAATTCACTAGAAGGGGCGTCCTATACAAATTTTTAAAATATACGCTTCCTAGGGTTAATTTCATAACACCACTTATTATCAAACTCCACCATCTAAAGACTCCAGCACTTAGGCCAATACACGAAACGTGTGACGTAGATGTCTAGTGATAACGTCGATGCCTATTGGTGACGTAGTGGGTAATTATACACCTCAGACATGGTAGCATTTTTCAGGTATGGAAAATCTTGTTCGAAGAGTAATGGTGTTAAAATATAATAATTTGGAGAAATACAGAAATAAAGATTACCTACTCGAAATAGGGTATATGCACACATGTCCGTGACGTGACGGGACGTACCGTGTTGCTTTTTTCCGTGTTCCATATAGCCCAGTCTAAATACGCTCAGATTTCGCTCTTACCTACTTTAATTAAATCCGATGATTTTATTCTTTTTTCAACTTATTTAGTGATGTTCAGGGAAGGTTATATCAAAAGTCCTGATGAATAGGACCTGAACTTAAGTCAGAATTTTCAGAAAAGTGATTAAGAAAGTGCCCATGCCCAGCTAGCTTATTTATTATCCAAAACTCAATTAAAATAAACACACTGCTGTCTTGTCATTTTTCGTTTTAATTTATAAGCCAATAAAAAAGAATATATTGACAAAGGTACAACTAATATGCGTACGGATTTCGTCGTTATTTTGCTGGTATTTGCTAAAGCCTATGTCCTTCTAGTTGATTAATGAGATGACATTGTATTATCCATTCACGGAAAGATTAAATGGCGCGTGTCACAGAAGATAAACACATTTAGTGATAAATAAGTAACCATTACTTTACTGGGGTCAATGCGCAACGTATAAGTCACTGTTATTTGCTGTCTTTTTTTTTGTATTTTAAAAAACCTAGGTACTTACGTATTTCTGCTGTATTTCTGTTGTATTTTTATTGCCCTGGGACTCTATGCTGGACTAAAAGTCGCATGCGACACTTTGGAATGGCGATTGATCTACGGTACAAAATCACTCGCCATTCCGAAGTGTCGCATGCGACTTTTAGTCCAGCATAGGGTCCCAGCGCTTCGATTCTGTAAGTGTTTTTAAACTACTGCGCATACGATTTTGTACTGAATTCGTATGCGCAGAAGTGTCTAAAACCTTAGAGAATCGCACCGCTGGACAATAAAAAGACAGCAGAAATACGTTTTGATATTTAATTTTTTTAAGTAGCTCCTTTGAGCTCACTTTTGATTAGGAAAAGATACCGATAGTCAGTGGTAGTAAACACATTTTTTAAATTTAAAAAAAAAAAATTCAAAAGAAAAAAAATTGTTTACAAAGAAATACAATAAAAAACACATTAGAAAAAATAAACAAAAATCCCACCAAGGCATAGCCTGTTTGTGGGTATACTGTGAAAGTCAATATGAATGTGTTCACACACTTTCAAGCAGTATGCACGAGGCAAAAGAGAAAAAGATAACATGGTGTAACAAACTCGTAGTACAACCCGAAAACTGGTGAATCTACATCGTATTTGGAGACGATTTTGTGTAATATGAGCATGAATTTTTTTTTTCTTTTTACTAAAGTTTTCATAAGTACCCATAGTAGTTTCATAAAGTAAAAGAGATAAAAAAGAAAAAAAAGTGTCTTTATTTAAGTCTAGATTAAGAAAATGTATTTCAATTAATATTAAATAGTTATTTGCTAGTTAATAGTTGCTATTTGTACAAACTAATAAGTGTTTATATTAAAAAATACGTAAAAATTAGGTAGGTATGTACTATTTTAAGAACAAATAAATAAATAATAGCAGATTAAATAAAATTGCTCAAATTCTTATTAAAACCCGTTTTTAAAATTGGTTTTCTTTATGGATAGTATTAATTTGACTAATTACATGATATTTGATAACAATTTGCAAAAAAAAAAAAAAAAACAACTTCGCAAATCAAAACATTTTATTCTACAAAATCGACTCCAAATATTATGTAGATTCACTGTTTCCCGCTTGTACATCGAGTTTTGTTACGCCCTGTATTTAGATGGTATTACGAGTTCATATTGACCCCCTATCGGGAATCGAACCCGCGACCTCATGCATGGCAGCCCAACGCGCTACCGCTACACCACGAGGCGAACAAATATTTATTTGAGTGTGATTTTCACAAAACAATATTTCATGTGTGATACCTTGGGCTGGAACTGAAGCGTAAGACCGATAATATTTACTTCGTGATATCAAGATATCAGTGGTCTATGCACCATTAAGTGCTGATAAGGGAACGTAGTAGAAGTAATACACTATGTTCATAAATATAAAGATTAAAGCAGATATGGATATCAAATACTAGGTGAAATGGGGAATGTTGTAATACATCAAATGGCCACTTAACCCAGCCAATGACAGGTCATAAGCCCTGTAAACGCCTAGATATCCATATTCCCTTCCAAATTTCTCGTCTCTGTTGAGATGTCAAATTGTAATGTTGTAATACATCAAGTGGCCACATAACCCAGCCAACGACAGGTCATAAGCCCTGTAAACGCCTATATAACCATATTCCCTTCCAAACTTCTCGTCTTTGTTGAGATGTCAAATTGAGATTAAACTAGAGTTTGTTAGGTACAATAGTTTACCATAGCCAAAATGTCAATGTGCTTTTTACTATTTGTGGGTCACGTAAAAGGTCACTTAACGAATTTCAAAAGGGAATTCGTAGGTCGATACTATAAACCTGTATACATTATGTACGTAGGTAACGTTAGGTACTAGGTACTACATACATATCGTCGCCGTTCAGGCAAAAGTCACTAAATTCATAGAAAAAAGTTATGATGTTTAAATGGCAAACATCACTTTATCCACATATTTACTAATGTAAATAAATGGATTAAATGAAAACACTTCAAAAGTGAGGATTTGATAATTCATTTAGCTGCAATAAAATCGCGAAAATTGATTATCTCAAAACAGTTTTTCTTGAGTTAGGGACTTTTGCCTGAACGGCGACGATATATTTGTCAGCAAATACTTGAATGAAAAATATAATACAACTTTATAATTAATTTTTTTGTATTATTGTATTAACATTTCATTGTTTTTTTTTTAAAAAATATTTCCACTATTTATATTATTATTACAAAATACAGTACAATTATGTTATTTTTTATGTATTTTCTAAGTTTTTTTGTATCTTTTTTTTTAGTTTTAGATTTTTAAAAATTTAATTTTATATCATTTGTTAGCTGTTGACAATTCGTCGGCAGTTTGCGTCAGAGCAGCGGGACGTGGACTTGACTTGGGAGGATGCCGATCGCTTGGCCTGGAGGCAGTTTGTGGATTCCATATGCTCCACATGGGGAGCGGATATGATGTGATGATGATGTATGATGATGTTAACAGTTAGTCCTAGGTGATTAAAAAATTTAAAAAAATTGGCACTGCGACTAAATGAGTTAAAAAACACATTTGAGATATGTTTGGTATCTGGAATGAGCTCTTTCTGCATCGAAACAGAAATACAAGTATTTTTTATGGATATGAAAAAGTTAGCCATGTGATACCTTTTTGAAAACTTTATAAAATGGACAAGTTTTTGAAACAATTGCCAAGTTTAATGCAATGCATTTCTTTTGCAGTACAACGGATCAATATCGACCCCAAATATGATATTTAAAAAAATCCTGAAAAATTCTAATATATCTAAGAAAAACGCTAGTTACAAAGTTTTTTTTTTTTTTACTATGTGTTAAATTATTTTTAGAGTCGGCACCCAAAAAAACCCGACACAAGGTAGGGGTTTTTTTAAAAATTAAAAAAAACGCTCATCTCGAAAACCATGCGACTTCTACTGAGATCATATTTTAAGCAGTAAAATTCACTACTACTTTCCCTTATCCGCATCCAATGGTGCATGGGGCACTGCATTGGTATCTTGATCATTTTATTACATGAAGGCAAGATGATTAGTCTTACGCTTCAGTACCAGTCCAAGGTATCACAAATGAAATATTAATATGAAAATCTCCTGTAAATAAATCTTTCATGTTGACCCCCTACGGGAATCGAACCCGCGACCTCATGCACGGTAGCCAATTGCGCTACCACTATGCTACGAGGCGGACTTCACAGCAAGCAGTAAAAAAATTACAGCATGTAGTAAAAAATTCACAGTAAGCATTAAAAAAATCACAGCATGGAGTAAAGAATTTATATCATGGAGTAAAAAATTCACAGTAAGCAGTAAAAAAATCACAGCATACAGTAAAAAAATTACAGCATGTAGTAAAAAAATTTCAGTAAGCAGTAAAAAATTCACAGCATGGAGTAAAGAATTTACAGCATGGAGTAAAAAATTCACAGTAAGCAGTAAAAATTCACAGCATACATAAAAGAATTTACAGCATGGAGTAAAAAATTCACAGTAACCAGTAAAAAATTCACAGCATACGGTAAAGAATTTACAGCATGGAGTAAAAAATTCACAGTAAGCAGTAAAAAATTCACAGCATACAGTAAAAAATTTACAGCATGGAGTAAAAAATTTACAGTAAGCAGTTAAAAATTCACAGCATACAGTAAAGAATTTACAGCATGGAGTAAAAAAAACACAGTAATCAGTCCATAAATTCGTTTTACGCGAAATGTCTATGTTCGGCCCCGCAGAATGTAATCCCGGGTCCCGGGTACCTCACTGATTGCAGTTTATATTTCTTACGATGCCGATGTATTTATGTCCGCTGAGAATGCAAAGTACGGGCTCTTTGTGCCTCAGTTGATACAATTGGCGATTAATGCCGGACAAGACACTGTACAATGGAAATTCTTAGCCACGTATTCTGGCCAATAAGCTAAAGGCACCAACACGTTGAAATACTACTACTTTCCCTTATCCGCACCCAATGGTGCATTGGTACACCAAGTGCAGTGTATCTTGATCATTTCATTACACGGTAAGGTGATCAGTCACACGCTTCAGTACCAGTCCAAGGGTATAACACATGAAATATTAATATAAAAATAAAATGTATATAAATAAAAATTCATGCATTAATCTGCTGGCAGTGAAAACGATAGATAATAGGAGAAAGTTAAAATTTTTCACAATAAAAAGTAAAAATATATTTTATATTTAGGATTTTTTTTTAATGAAAATAACCCCCTACGGAAATCGAACCCGTGAATTCCGTGCATGAGGTCGCGGGTTCTACGTTGAAATAGTAGACAAGAATATTATTCCAGATTCTTTAATTTGTGTAGTAAAAAGATACTTTTTTTTCGCAATTTTTACCATACTGTTTTTTAAAATTGGTCACGGTACTTCCCTAGTTAAAAGTAGGTTATACATGATAACTTTTTTGTGGCTATCAATAAATCCAGTTGCAGAGAGGAGCATGGAGAGAATTATGCTTGGAATAACATTAAGAGACCGAAAAAGGAACGATTGGATCCGACGCCAGACAAAGGTCTGCGACGTGGTGGAGCGAATTGCTTGGTTGAAGTGGAAATGGACCGGTCACATAGCCAGAATGACGGACGAAAGATGGACGAAACGCGTTCTGGTGTGGAGACCGAGGAACCAGAGGCCTCAAGGACGTCCACCGATGAGATGGGTGGACGACATCAGGAAGTCTGCTGGAAGACAGTGGATGGGGACGGCGAAGGAACGGGAGGAGTGGAGACGGCAGGGGGAGGCCTATGTCCAGCAGTGGAACTCAACGGGCTGAGATGACTAAAAGGAACACAGAGGTTAGGCAAAAGAGCTGCCTAGGCCATAATATACTGCGCATGCCTCCCGAGAACCTTAACCACGCTTGCATATTGTTTACAAGGATCCGGTTCTCGGCGTCCTGGACGTCCACTGTTGACAGTCAGTCAGTTTCGTCAGAGATACGGGACGTGGATTTGAGTTGGGGGGATTCACGGGGACTGGTGGCCGATCGCTAGGCTTGGAGGCAGTTTGTGGAATCCATATGCTCCACACAGCGAGCGGATATTGTGGAATGATAATGAGGTACCTCTGGAACTACTCATGAACAAATTAAGAAATTTTTACGTTATGCCATAGTTACAGCACCTACCTACCTAAAATTCTTACATAACTTTTTCACCTTAACACGACCAAACGTAACCTATATGACCCTTTCTTAACCTTTAGATTAATTATTTTTGCAACTTTTTAGTCGCACCAAACATATTTTACAATTACATCACTAGTAACACTGTCCTAAATAAATGGTTGCATGTATTTTCTTCCAAAAGTCTATTCCTACATGTCCGTGACGTGACGGGACGTACCGTGTTGCTTTTTTCCGTGTTCCATATAGCCCAGTCTAAATACGCTCAGATTTCGCTCTTACCTACTCTAATTAAATCCCATGTTTTTTATTTAGTAATGTCCAGGGAAGGTTATATCAAAAGTCTTGATGAACAGGACATAAGCTTTAATCAAAATTTTCAGAAAACTAGAAAATATGGCCTTTTCTGATTATTAAAAAAATATCGAAAACGCTTAACCCATCATCATCATATCATCATACCATATCCGCTCCTTATGTGGAGCATATAAAATCCACAAACTGCCTCCAGGCCAAGCGATCGGCCGCCAGCTCCCGTGCATCCTCCCAAGTCAAGTCCACGTCCCGCAGCTCTGACGCAAACTGCCGACGAATTGTCAACTGTTGACGACCAGGACGCCGAGAACCTGATGCCTTGTAAAATAGGCAAGCATGAATAATTAAGACTCTCGGGAGGCATAATACGTAGTATATATATACTAGTAGTAGTAGTAGTATATAATATATACTACGTATTATGCCTCCTATCAGATATTATCTGGGGGTTGATGCTAGAAGTGCCTATGTAAGCCGTATGTAGCCCGCAGCTCTGACGCAAACTCTCGGCGAATTGTCAACAGTGGACGTCCAGGACACTGAGAACCTGATGCCTTGTAAAATAGGCAAGCAGGGTTAAGGCTCTCGGGAGGCATACGTAGTATATGGCCTAGCCAGCCGAAACGCCTACGCCGGATGACAGTAGATACCAAAGGCTGCTGTGTCCGTTGCCTCACCTCGGTTTTCCATAACTCCTGCATCACACCAGTTATCCTCTATGGCTGCGAATCGTGGCACCTAATCAGGGCCCAAAACAGCAGACTTCTGAGTTTTGAGAATAGGTGTCTTAGAACAATTTTAGGTGTGCGGTGGTTTGACTTTGTAAGGAACACGCTTAACCCAAGCACAAAAAAATTATAGCAAAGCAATAAAGCAGTTTCTTGTTCAGAAAACTGTACAGTCTGTCAAAAGACAGGCTAACTATGTATATTTTTGTTATTTAATAACTTCGAATAAGAATTTCAGAGAAGTGACATTCTATACTTGTGTCTAGGTGTCTAGTTACCAACTACGTTACTCACTACGTCATCACTAGACATATACGTCACACATTTCGTGTATTGGCCTAAGTGCTGGAGTCTTTAGACAGTGGAATTTGTGGCTATGAGTGGTGTTATGAAATTAACCCTAGGAAGCGTATATTTTAAAATGTAGATCGCCAGCGCCAAGGGTCGATAGTGTGGATTGTGGCTTATTATGAGAATGTTAATATTAAAAAAATAATACAATGCAACTACCTATAAAAACGTATCAAATATTATATTAAGCGATAAAATTATTAAGTGAAGATGTACAAATATCTCAAATTACTGTGTTGCGATAGATTATATCGCGGATTGAACGGTGAACGGTTGATAAGTATAACGAAAATCATGATAAATATTATGCTTATCAAAATCGCGATAAGATAATAAATGATATGACGTTATAGCGTGTGTGAGACGTCATATCAAATACCGCTGACCGATAAGTATATAAAATTGGTCATAGGTCATATAAACTGATATGCAATCGATTTCGTTTGGAAGATATAAATACATGTTATTTTCATTTACAGGTTGATCATGAAAGGTGTCGATATAATTATAGATAATATGACCTATATGAATTTAGCGATTTACGATGCACTTTAATTTTAAACTATCTATTTATTCTTTTTTTTATTGACCTCCTCATGATGAAGTGGCAAGCGCGTTTAACTATCATATATAAGGTCGCTGGTTCAATTCCGGGGTTAATTTGAAAAAAATGTTTTTAATTCGTCCGCCTCGTGGCATAGTGGTAGTGCGTTTGGCTACTGTGCATGAGGTAGCGGGTTCGATTTCCGTAGGGTGTCAACATGAAATATTAATTTACGTGTAATTTCATATTCATATTTCATGTGTGATACCTTGGACTGGCAGTGACGCGTAAGACTGATCGTCTTATCTTATTTCTTTTCTTAAAAAGAAATCTATATCTTATGATATTTGCACATATTTAAATTTGTAAACACTATTTTCAATAAAGCCTAAGCGGCTTGTGCTTGAAAACAGGAATCAAGTCGTAGCGGAGTGCGGATTCGGACCGGGGATCTCTAGACTCAGAGGTGACGGCGACGCTACCACTGGGCCACTACTCGTTCGTGTAATAAAAATGACTAAGATACACTGCACTTGGTGTTCCAATGCAGTGCCCAATGCACATTTATGTGCGGATAAGGAAAAGTAATATTTTTAATTTAATTTATGGATTTAAAAAAATCATTTGTAATACTTTGGACTAGCGCCGAAGCGTAAGACTGATCATCTTGCCTTCACGTAACAAATGTTCAATATTCACTTTATTTGATGTACTATTGCAGTGCTCTTAATAGTTCACCAACCGGAGTAATTATTAAAAATAACCAATAGGTGCATAGGGCACTGTATTAGTATTGATTGCACCGATGATCTTGCGAGTATTTGTTTTAGTTTTCTGCATTTACGGAAAATTTTGGTTTTCAGCCTATTCTGGTTTCATATTTATTTTATTATTTATTTCTATATTTGTTGTTTTTTGGGATTATCCGTGTTGTTTTTTTCTCCTCTCTGACGTTTCGGCCACCGTTGCAGGCGCCATCTTCAGGGTGAAGTACATACTTCATACTTCACCCTGAAGATGGCGCCTGCAACGGTGGCCGAAACGTCAGAGAGGAGAAAAAACACAACACGGATAATCCCAAAAAACAACAAATATAGAAATAACAACGACCGTGAAAATCTACGCACATATATATTTATTTATTTAATAACAAAATAATGTATTAATATTATCATACAAAGATTGCTCAAAGCGCTTTTAAAATACACATTTAAACGAGACCTCGTACAAACATACATAATATATTTTATACACCACTTTTGGCTAAATCGCAAATATTGTGATTAAGAATGTAAACATCTGAAATGTTTGTTATTATTAATTTTTAAATAGATAGCATTCGTTCACAAGGCCATAAAGCTTTGTTATTCTAACGTTTAGAACCAAATTGCTTTGACAAACAAAAAAAATATTTTTACATCAAAAGGTATGAGTTTTACAATATACTATACACGTAAATTCTATGTAAACAATACATCGTATTATCTATTAAAATACCCCATGCATTAAAGGAATATTTAGCCTCGTTCACATGGGTAATATACATGGTGTAACAAAACTCATAGTACAATTCAAAAACTGGTGAATCAACATCATATTTGGAGTCGAATGTGATTATGACTTTTGTACTGGGTTGAAAATTTTTTTTTTTCTTCTCCTCAAAGCTTTCATAAGTACTGCAGATTAAGTAAAATTGCATGAATTCTTATAAAAATGCGGTTTTTTATTTTTTTTATTAATTTGACTAAATAAATTATATTTCATAACAATGAGGAAATCCACTGCTAGCCGGAATTGAATTTTAAAAATGCTTTCGTGTAAACGCGAATATTTAAAAATTTTGAAGTGGGATGAAATATCCCAAAAACGCACGCAAAAATTAATAAAAAATGTGGAAAATAGCATTCATTTTCAAATCTTAAACAATGACGTCACTCCTTGTATCTAAGTGTAGTGTTTCCGGTTTCCGTTTTTTAAACCCCCGTAGCCGCGTTCCATGGCATTTTTTAATATGGAATACAATATACATACAAGCTTCTATTGCAAAAAAGATGGCCGCCATTCAGTCTCTCTAGAACAGCTGTTAACAGTATATGACAGTTGAGTCGACGGTATATTTTATCGGTGCTTCCCGCGTCAGTTTGCATAGATTTTTGACAGTTTTGTTACTGGCTGGAGAAATACCATGTCCTTAAACAACCCGTTTTATGACGTCACTCCTGCAAAAATGACGCAGTTAGTACATAGTTGGTATTTAGCGCGGTATTTGAAATGTGCAACTTTAAAAAATCGTATCTTCATCAATAACTTATAAAAAAATATTAAATATATATTTTTTGTTTAGTTAAATAGTAAGTTTATAGAAAAAAAATACTTCAGAAAACAGTGGATTCCCTCATTAGCAAAAAATCATCGAAAAAAAATAATATTTTCTCGAAAACTATGGGTCAAATAAAAATCTAAAAATCTACAAAATTAACTCCAAATATGATGTAGATTCACTGGTTTCCCGCTTGTACATCGAGTTTTGTTACACCATGTATAGCTAATACCTAATGTAACTATTTTATTTGTTTCTTACGTTTTTAAAAGCATTCAATATATATTATCACGTTTACATAAAAGTCGGTCAGCCAAACGTCCTTACAGTATTCGCTTTATATGGGACAGTTTGCAAGCTGTACAGTTTTCTGTCACGTATAAAGTGGGCTTACGTAGTAAGTTTTATAGTATTTCAGTACGTATGCCTCTCGAGAGCCTTAACCAAGCTTGGCTATTTTACAAGGCATCAGGTTCTCGGCATGGATACAGTTTGTGGAATCCATATGCTCCACATAAGGAGCATTAAAAATAAAAATAAAAAAAGGATTACCGATGTAAACAACACCGAACGTTTAGTTTTAAATATTATTATGCCTGTAAAAATGTGACTGGAAAAACAAAGCTTATTTTTTCTTTCCACGACTTTAGTCTTCCTTTCTTTAGAATCTTTAAAAAAACATCCTTTTTGTTCATATGATTTATTGTCCTTAATTGTTAGCTAACGACTGAAGTCAGTGGTAATATTTTTATTTATGTATTTATTTGGTATTAACATTTGACAACAACTAAATTAGACAAACAGACAAATTATACAAGAGGATGGCGAATCAATCAGTAGCGACCCAGGACAATGATCTGGCCCCGACTCACTAGATAATCCGTGTCGAGTCGGGGCATTTTCAGTGTAGCATTATACATAATATAATATTTACATAGTTAATATAAAATGCGATCTCTCAGGCAAATGTGTGGTAAGACTATGTATGATAGGTGCACAAATGTCGAAATTAGAGCAGAGTGCAAGGCTGAGATACGCATTATCGACAAAATTAAGAAAGGTCTTTTACGATGGTTCGGTCATGTAGAGCGAATGGATGACGAAAGAACGGCTAAAAAAATATATGATGCGACTGTGCCTGGATGTAGAAATAGAGGAAGGCCGAGAAAGACATGGCATGATCAAGTAAAACAAGTGCTTGAATCGGAGAAGTCGGAATAATCGACGTGCGTGCATGAGAGGATGTATGAATGCGGAGGAAGCAAGAGAAGTGTGCCAGGACAGAGTGGTGTGGCGTTCTATCCTCTCTGCCTACCCCTTCGGGGAAACGGCGTGATGGTTAGTTAGTTAGTTTAATATAAGAGAAACAATTTTGGTATCACAAAACTAAGAAATTTAAATAGCTCTATTTTCACAGGCATTTTTTAACCATATAGGTACCACCTATTTGATTTATCCAACTTACAACACTAAACTTGTATTAGGAGAAGTCGGCTAATAATTTGGTTTGCGTTTCCATTTGGTTAAATAGCTTAGGTCCAATAAATATAAAGTGGTCCAATAAATACCTATAACTTACTATTCTACAATTGCTCTAAGACCCTATCCTCTGACATAAGAGCTTAGCATTTTGTTTATGAAATACTTTCTAAATAAAATTCAAATTCTTTGATGTATTGAACAAATTAATTGGATATGGGGAAATTCCGTGCTTTGAGAGGATGTATGAATGTAGAGAAAGCGAAGGAAATGTGTCAGGACAGAGTGGTATGGCGTTCGAATTATGTAGCAGCGAAGGCGAAGGTACACAATGTAATGGGGTTAGAATCTGTAAGTTCAAATCCTGATCCACCACAATTTATTTCCTATTTTCTGGCACAGTTATTTCCGACAGTTCGAAAGTAACCCCGAAATTGAAATATTTGGGTTTGTTTATTTAAATTATTTAATTTTTAATTTTTAATTTATTATTTTATTTATATTATTTAAATTTGAACGGGTGGTGGGCCAGTGGGTAGCGTCGCGGTCTCTGAGTCCAGAGATCGTCGGTTCGAAATCCCCACTTCGACGCGACTCGATTCCTATTTTCAAGCACAAGCGCGCTTAGGCTTTATTGAAAATAGTATTTACAAATTGAAATATGTGCAAATATCATAAGATTGCGTAGATATCTTTAAAAAAAAAAAAAAATCATAAGATTGCGTAGATATCTTAAAAAAAAAAAAAAATCATAAGATTGCGTAGATATCTTTAAAAAAAAAAAAAAGTAAACCCCGTCAACTCCCTCAGTGGATTTGACGGGGTTTACAATAAAACCGCAAATGTTTCTTCATAAAAAAAAAAAACTATTTGCATACATAGTTTCAAGTCCAATTGTCAGAATTTAAAGTAAATGGTCAAATTAAAAATTTACAGATTCTGTAATTAACACGTATTTTTTCTGTGACATCTTTGCTTCTAAATTACGATTTTAATTTTTGTGTTTATGTAATTAATTAATCGATAATAGATAAGTAATTAAACTCTATTAATATCGTGGTGTCTTGAATTAATCGATTCGAAATAACAAATAATAATGCTGTTTCAAACATCAAACAGAAAAACCGAGCATCAATTCATCATAATAATTATTATACGAGTCAGAAGATTTTTCTAAGCCCACTTTATACGGGACAGAAAACTGTACAGTTTGTTGTGCAGTTTGCAAACTGTCCCGTATAAAGCGAAAATAGCATGGAATATTTTGTGGTCGGCGCGCCGTTTGGCTGACCTTTTGTGTAAACGTTTTAGTAAAGATGTTAATACATTGAATGCTTTTAAAAACGTAAAAAAACCAAATAATATATTTATTTTGTAACTATACAGGGTGTATAAAAACTCGATGTACAAGCGGGAAACAGGTGAATCTACGGCGTATTTGGAGACGATTGTGTAATATGACTTTTTAATCTGGGCTCGAATTTTTAAATTTTTTATTTATATCCCTACGAGGTAGAATTTTTTCAAATTCAGGAATATGGATATTCGAGCGTTTACAGGGCTTATGACCTGTCATTGGCTGGGTTAAGTGGCCACTTTATGTAGGTACTACAACATTCCCCATTCCGCTTATTAGCGAATATCCACACCAGGATATTCGCTAATCCACACCAGGATATTCGCTAATGCTAAGCGGAATGGGGAATGTTGTAGTAGTACCTACATAAAGTGGCCACTTAACCCAGCCAATGACAGGTCATAAGACCTGTAAACGCTCGAATATCCATATTCCTGAATTTGAAAAAATTCTACCTATCTCTGTAGGGATATATAAATAAAAATATATACCTACTCCCGTCTTGGGAGAAAATCCAGATTTGTGTGCAAATATTTGAACACGACCCAAAATGTCGAATTTTTTTATTTATTTCTTCTCAAAAGTTTTCAAAGTATAGCAGATTAAGTAAAATTGCTTAAATTCTTATTAAAAACGTGTTTTTTAATTTTGTTTTTTTATGCATAGTATTAATTTGAGTAAATACATGATATTTTATAACAATTTGCTAAAAAAAATCGAAAAAAAAATCAATTTCGTAGTAAATTTTCTCGAAAATTAAGGGTCAAATAAAAAAAGTCATTCTTCAAAATCGATTCCAAATATGATGTAGATTTACTGGTTTCCCGCTTGTACATCGGGTTTTGTTACACCCTGTATTAACAATTTCCTGTGTGCAAACATACGATAATAGCTTACGATCGCACTTAAAAAAATACATATTTAGCGTGACAGACTGTACAGATTTCGGTCCCGTATAAAGTGTGCATTAGTAAGGTTATCGTCAAGCACACTTTCCTCGTGCATATTTATTATTTATTTATTGTTATTTATTATTATTACAAAACAATTATCTGTCAATGCAGCAAAATTATAACCGATAGTAATAGGTTAATGCAGATATTATTTATAGATGTATTTTATTTTTACGTAATATTTATTCGTGTATTTAAGTACCTAATTTATATGTTTTCACACTAATATTTCATACAATATGATACCTTGAACTGGCACTGAAGCGAAAGAATGGCCATCTTGTCTTCTTCGTGTAATGATTGATGTAGAAATACCTACTACACTTGGTTTACCGTAGCAGTGTCTTTGATTAACTTGTTAAATGAAATAAATAAATAATTTTTAAAAAATAGGACGATACGAATACACGTCGATATCTAAAACGTGTGAAAAAAATCATTGTTCTAATAGTTACATTCCAGGCAGAAAATCAAGGACTACGATTATATGGAGAAACGGCCGCGGGTCACGTGGCTACGCAACCTCTTTTAAGGTGCAGAAATTGACAGCTTGAAAACCCGACTGGTAATAACATTATTATTTTGAAAATTTTATAACATCGTTGATTTATATAATTCACTTATAATATTACATCTCTTTGGTACTATCAGGGCATAGAAATATCAACAACAGGTCCTAAATCCATAGAAAATCGAAGGTACAAGGTCGATAAACGCTTGCATCTACCTTGTATTGTCGATTTTCTATGGATTTCGGACCTGTATCTATATGCTGATTGGTTTGGCCATGGTAATAAATATACCTACTCTCTGGTGATAGGTTGTTTCGAATTTCTTTCCAAAATTTATTCCCTACCTTCATCCATTACCGATTTGTCACCTGTTTTTTGACACCACGTCAGTCTCGAAAATCGCCCCGTTCAGCCAGCAGCATTACCTCGTACCTCGTCAGCATCCGTTCTGACCTGTTCTTCCTTTATCTATTCCTTTCAAAATCCCCTCGTCAAACTCAATACCCTTTCCAAGCTTCCCAATAACCAAATCCCGAACCCCCTCGGTGAAAGTGAATTTATAGTGCGCTTGTGTTTCCTCGGTTGCGTTCCGCCAATCATCGTGGCGATTCCAGGATACTTCGCCGTTGCTGGTGGTCCCACACTCGTCATTTTGAGTCCAGCTCTGGTAAGTCCTTCTTTCATTTTCCAATCCTCATTTGGACGAAAGACACCAGTTGCTCGATCACAGATCAGTACCGACTCGGTAATAAGCGACGTGATAACGATTTCTTACCCGTGGATGTTTAACGTTTTCGCGATCACAATGGAACACGCGTTAAAAGTTATCGATCGTGATTATTAAACGAGCGCATACTAGTCGCGAACCATTTCCCGAGATCCAGCCCAGGATACGTATGAAATACATTATTTTAGCACATAAATCAGATATTTTACATTGTCTGATTCTAAGACCGTCAAGTGTCGTCCGAAGAATTCTCAATGCGTCACAATATTCCAGCTCTAAACAGGCCTGAGGTTTCTCAATAGAGATATATACATACTTTACGCATGTACTACCATGTGATCTGGATATGGGACTGTGTTGACACAGGGGATTAAGAATAGATTTGGATTATTCTTGAAGAAACACGGGTTTCTAAAAAATTTAGGACTTATTTCGACGGAAAAACATCGCTTTGTATTTGGGCTGATGTAATCAATTATTTATTAAGGTAAAACAAGAAAGTTCCGGATGTTTCTATTTATTTATTTACGCTCTAAGCGCATATTTACAATAAAATCAATAATGCGCACTTGGACCGAAAACTATACAGTTCCTTGTTCAGAAAACTGTACACTCTGTCAAAAAAACAAGCTAAATATGTACATTTTTCTAAGCACGTTATTATCGTATGTTCCGCATACAGGAAATTGTTAAATATAGATGCTACCTACTAATTGTAAATATGTTATTTTGTTTTTTAGGTTTTTTTAAAAGAATTTTGCAAAGACATCATGCTATATCAAGATCTTAATCGTTCGACGGATTATATAGAAATATGTAACTGTCCAGGTCTGCCAAACGTAACGCGGCCGACCACTTTTCAATATTGCCAGTGCATACAGTTTTCGCTTTATACGACGGACAGTTTTGCATACTGTCACATGGAACCAGTTTTCTTTCCAGTATAAAAAGGTCTTTAGAAGTCAAAAGGGATGTACGCTGAACTTTTAATGACCATAAAATCGGAAAAAAACGATAGATTATTGTCAAAAATAAACAAAACAAATAGTGTTATAACACAAATATACAAAAAAAATAAAATCTATCACCAGATACGTGAGAGAGGATTTTCTTATATCTTATCTTTAATCTATTTTCTCTTAAGATTTTTATCAGGAAAATTATTATTAAAGATAACTAATTTCATAACTAAATCATAGATGAAACAGAGAGAAAATTGCTATCATGACATTTCGAAATAAGATATTATAAACCTTCGGAAAAGAATTGCAAAGAATGGCTTTTCCAAATTTTTGTTTCTCAATTTTTCGTAAAATTATGGATAAAAAAAATTTTAAAAATTATAAAAAGGTTCCTTTTCCCCAAAACAATTTTTTTAAAAATTCAAAAAATAAAATTATGTTTTAAAGGGGGTTTCCCTTTTTTAAAAGATTTTCCCGGGGTTTTTGTATTTTTTTTTAAATTTTT
>JAGVSP010004007.1:0-18918 GCA_022494985.1 Micrasema minimum
TTAATTTTCACGTTTTGAAATTGTTTATAAAAAAAATATACACATACATATTGCATGTATATGTGCCTACATAGGTAGGTACTAATCATAACAATAATTGTGTCAAGAAAGAAACTATGCAGTGTAAATTAATAAGCACCTACTTAAATAATAAATATAAAAAACCTATTATTTTAATGTACCCAATGGAAAATTCTGCATTTCTATTTCCATAATTTTTTTTAAACATTTCTACTCTAGGGCAATATAATAATTTTAACATTAGCAATTTTCTTGAGAGTTTTTGGCCCACTGATAGAACCATACCGGATCAGTGGGCGTGGTTTTGAGTAAAAGGGGATATTTTCCGATGGGCGTCGGTTCCACAGGCGAGCTTCCTGTGGGCGAGGGAGTAGAAAGACGCGGGTGGGGAGGGGGTGGTCTAAGAAAGGTATCGCCAACCTACGGCCAAGAGTCATTACGAGATATCGATTATGATCCACATAATTTTTGTGTAAATTAAAAGATTGAAATATGCAGAAAATTTTCAAATATACCAAACATCATTCACATTCGTACTTAAGTTCTTAGGTAATAAGAGCTTAGGTATGAGCGTAATTTTGTTAAGACAAAAAATTAAGCGGTTTCGTTTTACGCCTTCGGTTTTTTTTAAATAAATCGAAAACAATCTTTTATGGTAAATTTTTAAACGTTTGTGTTCACAAGCAAATTTTTTTTTAAAATATCCTAAACATTTGTTATTCCTATTTTAGAAGTGATACCGAAATGTTTCCTTCCATGTTTTACCTATAATTGCGTTAGTTTAGTAGCGGTTGAGCGGTGGAACACTAAAAATAAAAATAAATAAAAAAATTATGTAATAATTAAATGTATTCATATACTGTTTAGGTCAACTTCAAGTTCGTCTTATTATTTTAGTGCGATAGCAAAATGATATTTTATTGTCAGCCTTAAAAAGTGATTTTGTTAAAGTTTGAGCAAATGCAAAAAAGTTTTCTACCCCTAGGTTCTGGGTGGCAGGGGGGTGAGGCACCGAGGCGGGGGACATGTTGTGCTTTTACAGCGTAATGCTGTCGGCATTGTTGCGTGCTGCTGGGGCGAGATAAGATATTAATTATTACAAACCGATGGAGTGATGAGGAGGGTGCGGGGTGGGTAGGGTGGGGGGGAGCAGGCTGACAGGTAGGTACCTGCTTACTGCTTACCCACCCACCCGGGCCACGTGGAGGGCGCTACGAAAATAGGCTGTTTAGGGAAAACACGTAAAAACACAAAAGCTGTAAGAGAGATTGTTTTGACGATATTTTTTAATGACCTAGTGAAATTAGTGCTAGATTAAGACGCCTGTCTTCTTATCGATTTTGCGTTAAAAAAAAAAATTACATCAAAGTAAGAAGAAATTTCTTTCGAGCGTAGCAATTTTTTTTATACATTAAGTTTGATTAATTATTTAAATAAAAATATTAAATTAAATTTACGTTCAATCGACTTACGAATTAGGTAGTAAATGATTTATTAGTGTAATTATCACAAAGGTTTTTAAATTCTCCGAGTTGAAAAGCACTATTATTGTTTTTAATTTTATATTTTTCTTTTTACTGTTGTTATTGTCTTTATTAGTATCCAGTATTTTCTTGGACATTAATTTGGCTCGATTCCCGCATTGTAATTCGGAACATTCTGTTTCCTACCAGAATCCAGAACTCTGTAGAATTCACCTGTACTGACAATACTTATTCAGGCATTCTTTCCTCACAATGCTCATTCATCCGTCTCCTTTGCTCTCGTGTTCCGATCCGCATTATAAAGCGGGACAGATAGCTCAGCTCTCGTCCGATTGTTCCCTTACAGCGAGCTACAATGTTTCTCCCTATTGTCTAGCAGAAAGATGAATTCAAATTGTCTTTTCTCTCTTTCATTCAATGACGTCATTGTTTTCATCGTACGTTTGTACCAATACAGACTATTCTGTTCACTTACAATGAAACAACGGCCATTTCAATAATGTAGCTGTATTGCTTCAATACAACTTCGAAGGTAATATTGAATGCATCATACAGTCGCTACAATATTCGCGATTGTATTTCAAGACAGAGGAAAATGATTTTTCTTTTCAAAATATTTCCGTGTAGCGTGCCAAGAAAATTGAGCACCAAACAATGATTATACTAATTTACTTAATAACATGCTTCAAATATTTTATGTATAACTACTGTTCTAATTACAAATTATTGCTTTTATTGACTGATAAATAATTACAGATTACTTTTAAACTTTTCACTTATTATCTATTTATTTAATGAAACAGTTGGGAACTGTTTTTGTGTCTTAATTACATACCTAATAACAATTTCAGTTCTGTATTTAAAAACTGATAACAATATTTTCGCAAAATATTACTGGTATAATTATGTAGATACCTACGTGGTTTGTACCTCTATTGATTATTTTCAAAATAATTCATGCCATATTCATTTCTTAATTATAGTCACAGTAGAACCTTAGAAAGAAAAAAACACATAAGTATTTTTAGGTACATTTTTTTATTTTAGGTGAAATGCTATACTTACTGTTATTAATTATGATTATCAATATTTTAACTTTTTCCAATATTTATAGACAAAAAGTGAAGATATCTACATTACCATCCAAACTTCTCTTCTTTGTAGAGATGTCAATTTATTGTAGTTGTATTTATAAAACCATTCTCGAAAATTCATAGCGCCAAAACAACGTCCAGACGCTTGTTGAAGAAAATCTCAACAACGATTCTAATAATGATAGATACGTTAGCTTTTACTGATATTGATAAACCATTTCCAGTCAATAAAAGATACGAAGTATTTATTTTCTTCTCCCGGAACATCCCGAGTCGATGATAATGCTTCTTTGTTATTCCCAGATATTTCAGTTCCATTATGCCGCTGCAAACTTCTTACCAAATAGCGAGATTGTATGGGGATAGAGAGGGCACAGACACACGTAAGCACGCGTGTAGAGATATTCTAGTATTCGCATTGTGTTGGAATCGCGCAAAAATACTCTTCATTAATGTGAAAGCCTCTGCCTCTTGTACAATGCGGAGCAGGTCCTAGAAGACTACTGAGAATACCATGTAGCCTTTATGTTAGAAAGAGATAATGGAAACGAGCGACGGTGTATGGGTGCACAATAGAGCTAGATAGAGTCGGCGGTTTACGGAAATTTGTGCGCGGACATTTGGCCGAAACACATTTCACCGACGACAGTTCGCCGACAAGACATTTCACCGACAGGCTACTTCTTCGACACAGCATTTCGCCGACAAGCATTTGATCGCCGAGCACTTCATCGACTAATCAATTCACCGACTACCATTTGTACGCCAGGAGAGTACAGTCCGCCAAATATTTATTTTACAGATGTTATTCAGCGCGGAAAAAATACTTACGTCCTTACGGAGTTAACTGCTTAGTATAAATTTATGATTCTTATTAGAAATTTTGTATTTCATAAAAATTTCGGGGTAAGAGATAATTTTTTTTAAGAAGCGCTATATTTAAATAGAAATATTATTACATTAAGGTCGAACCCAAATTTTAAAAATACTTATATAAAAAGACATTTCATTAAATAATTTTCTTATTTCTATCTTCTAAACAAGTTACAAAATATTTTGATCGCGTTCTATTATAAAAATAATTTATTCAAAAATATATTATTTTTTTTTGTTTAGTTAGTCTTACTGATGATTTTTTAATAGAGAAAGTAGAAAAAATGCTGAATTCTAACCTAAGATAGAAGAACATTGCCATTTTAAAAAGATTTGTTATTATTATTATTATTTGTATGGATAATTTATATAGCGCCGTTTTCGTATAAATATACCTCAAGGGCGCTTTGTAGTAGATTCAAAGGAAACTACTACATGTTTAGTGTAATTTTCTTTGAATTTTTTTTTTATTAGGTTACATTTTATTTAGTAGAAATAATAGATTAAAAAAAAAGGAACATACATATTTAAATAATATTAATATAAGTTTTAAAAACTTAAAAATTAATAATGTAAAATGGCTAAAAGTATTTATGGTGCGATTGTGTGCGGATGTAGAAGCTGAAGAAGGCCGAGAGAGACATGGCATGATTAAGTACAACAAATACTTAAAAATGGTCATATAATAAGTTGGAATAATCGGCGTGCGTTCGTGATAAGATGTATGGAGGAAGCAAGAAAAGTGTGCCAGGACAGAGTAGTGTGGCGTTCAAACCCTTTTTTAACTATCGTTTCGAGGAAATGGCGTAATTGTTAGTTAGTTAGTTTTGGTCCGTTTTAGCAAACCAAATGCGATATTTTTTGTGCGAAATTAAAATTTAAAAAAAATTAATGGAAAACGCCGCTTTTTATGTCTAGCCCGTTTTTGTAATTGAATGCTTAAAAAATATCCACACCATTAGTTGCATAATATAGGAGAAAGAAAGGAGAGGATTAAAAAAATAAAACAAATACCTTTATCTCGCTAAGGTTGCCTTCTGCTTATACAATATACCTATTCACCTATTCATCATATGAATTCATCAATCAATAATCACGATAATTCACTATTCATAAATTAGGTATGTAGGTACCTACACATTCTTTTGTTGATTGATTCGGCATTCACTTTGTAACACTTCATGATGAATTATGATTAAATAAAACACTGTTATGTGTTACTATTGGTTTATTCTATAAAAATAGAATTTACCTACACTACCTGGTTTCGGGAGTAACGTTCTCCCATCGACTGGTGAAAAGACACTAAATTAGAATACAGATGTTATACAGAAAAATACAGAAAAATTAAATTGCAATACTTAAGAATCTAAACACAGGGGTAACATAAATATTGATACATAGAAGTGATAGAAAAAATCGAAAAAACACATCTTGGGACAGTGGTGATGGTAGAATACTAAGAAGTTGTACAAAAAAATTTGATAATTAATTGCTTGCTAAGTGGTGGCAGTTGATGTACTGGGGTCTTGAGGGGAGGTATGGGTAGGGGGGTCTTGAGAGGGGTAGGGTCTAGGGAAGTAATTTGAGAATTGCGTTTTAAAGGGAACATAGTTAGAAGTGGAGATGATATATGAAATGTTTGATTATTAATTAAATTATTATTAGAATTCAGATTTTTGTGTATTTCCATGACTTCAAGGTAATTCATATTTGCTCCTTTATGGTTTACTTGGTGTAGAAGTTTAAGTTTGTGATTACTAAAAGAGCAGTTATTTTCCATAATATGATTGGCAAATTCTGAGAAATTAGAGTTAGTAAGACAGCGACGGTGTTCGTTAATTCTTATTTTTTAGATTACGGGCTGTTTGTCCAATATAGGTTTGATTGCATTCGCATTCAATTGAATAAATCCCACTCTTGTTCATTATTGCCGACTTTGGATTTAGAATTAAAATAAAATTTTACCTATATTATTGGTTGTATAGAAAGCTGTTTTACATCAGAAGGGAGTTGGTTGGCAATTTTTGCGGAAGAGAGGACCAGTGTATAGGATTCTACGCCATGCGGGTGGGGTCGAAGGTAGGATGTCGTTTGTGGAGTACAAAAAGGATCTATTTAACCAGGTAGTGTAGGTAAATTCTATTTTTATAGAATAAACCAATAGTAACACATAACAGTGTTTTATTTAATCATAATTTACCTACACATTCGTTTGTTTTACCAATAAACTCGACTTTACTACATTATTATTATTAGAAAAATCGCCACAAGAGCGCTGTACAGAAAGAGGCTAGATCTCAACTCGTCCTGCAGCTACCAAGCGCATAGACGGTTGGAGAAGCCCCTGATTAGAAATATCTTAAACAGATTTTAATTATAAGTTACAAAATTATGTGAAATTATGAAAAGTAGGTAAAAAAGTTTTTGTAACTGATTTTCACTAAGTAGAAGGCTTCCATCTTGCAGCTTCAAAGCGCATTGATGATTGAGGATCTAGCCCCCTTTATACTACGAATCTACACTGTGTGGTATTTCAAAGAATTTTTGTGCTTTTAGTATAAATTAGAATTAGAACATGAAAAATTTACATTGATGCACTTTATCCATAATTGATAAGCTTTGCATCTCTTTGCTGATTTTTCGATTTCAATTTTTAAAAATGAAATATGTAAACAATCTTGTATTTTGATATGTTAGTACCAAGGTCATCATAAAGCCTGTAAACGGATCTGTTGCAACCGTTGCATTTTTTGTGATTTTTTATTGCCTTATCCCTATCTGAACCATAAACTACCACTGCATGGCCCATGCCGCTATGGCTTCATGTTTAATACAATGGTGGTACTTTCTATTCCTTTTTTATGGAAATCTTTTTTTTACAATATCTTGGTAAAAACATTTTTATGGATATGTATTGTTTTGCGTTGCATAAGTATTTTTTCCCCGATAACAAGTCAAGTCGTGCCAATTTTTCACCTAAAAACGATTTTGCGAGAATTGCTGGACAATAAAATATACAATACCTACTAACCATGTTTATAAAATAAAACAATATTGACCGTAAACCTATGATCGCAAGACGAATTTCTTGTAATTTGGCACAAGAGTCATTAGGTGATGAGCAATTGATTTCAATAAATTGCTAAGACAAATAAATCATAATTTGCTTTAATGAAAACTCCTTAACTAAGAGTTCTTTCAAATGGGTGAATCATATCTATGTATGTAAAATAAATGAATATTATTTTTTTATCCACTTCGTATCACGATGGGCTACTTATATATAATATATATTATATGTGATATCTTGGACTGGTTCTATAGTGTAAGATCGGCTTGCCTTCATGTAATAAATTAATCTATGTACATACACTGCACTTAATTCACCAATAGAGTGGCCTGTGTACTTTAGGGTACGGATAAGGGAACGGTTTGTATTCTACTTTTTGTAGAAAGCACATCCAGTGAATTTTCTTTAGCAGTGGAGTGTAATGGTCGAACTTAGAGATTCCGAAAATAATCTAGCTGCAGTGCAGCGTTCAGTACTGATTGCAGGCGAGAAGTAGATTCGAGGATTCCTGATTAGAATCTCTAGGTTCGAATCTCACTCCAGCACAACTGGTTCCCTGCTTTCTGGCACAGTTATTTCCGACCATTGAAAACAGCCACAAAATTTAAACATTGAGTATGTATATCATTATACTTTCCCATATTCGCATGAATGACCAAATCTATAAAGATAAACTGTTAGTGAAGAGAGAAAAGGAATGGCACATTGCTCGGTCGCAAGCTACTAAGCATACCAATACGGTCCCAGTGTTATTTGATGAGAAATTTACAAGATAGGTATATAAAAGGTTTAATTTTAAGAAACATTAGTAGTCCGAATCTGGAATAACCAACTCTTATTAAAACAATATATATTTCATAAAAAAAGATTTCAACAATATCTTAAGAACTGGCGCTGAATCGTAAGACTTGATCATCTATGCTTACAATTACATTATCATAGCCACGTGATATTTCATGTATTTACTAGGATCGAAAATTGGGTTATAGGTTGTTTTGGAAGACATTAATAGAATATTTAATATGCATTAATTGGCATAATAAAAAGATCACGATCGACTCACAATTGGTGTAATCCACTAGCAGTGCCTGTATGCGCCCTTAGGTCAGGATAGGTAAAAATAATAGTTCTTATTTTATTAGATTTATTATGTGAAAAAGTTTTACTCTGATATTTAAGACCTCTGCACTTTAAGTACTCTGCAAAATGATTTAGTTTTTTATTGATATAAACCTTTTTAACCACTTTTTATTAAAAAAAAGATTTTAAAAAAATTGGTATTTAAATTATCTCTTTCATTTTTTAAAATCCGCCTATAATGGTAGTAATGATTTTTTTTGTACCTAACCAATCTGCACTTCATTGCATTATAAGACACAGAAGATCAGTCAAACGCTTCAATTGCAGGACTAATGGACTCTTACGATCCTAAGTAAATGTTCTTAGTATATGCCTACCCTTTTTTTTTAGTCAAAGGGATTTTAATTTTAGAGATATCAAAAATTTGCTAGGTCTCATTGGTACTATTAATACATTCTAGTATAGTAAATTTTCCATAAAGTACCTTGCATGTTTCGCTGATACTGCTGGTTCTTCTTCTGTAAAGCTTCAAATAGAGGGACCGAAAAGGTTTATAAAAAGAGGAATACCAATTATTTGGAGTAGACGATTTGCCAAAAAGGGTTACCAAATAAATTAAAAAAAATTATTGAACTACATATATAAGTGTATGGTTATAACAGAAGTTGAATTTTATTTTCGATAATTATTTTACAATACTCACTATAATAATAATTTTATTTAGTCAAATTAATAAGTAGCCATAAAGGCAAAGAAAATCAAATCACCACAATTTTTAAGTAATTATTTGTGCAATTTTCCTTATTCAGCGGGTAGGTAAAGAAGAAAAAATACATAGCACAGATTCATACACACATTCGACTCTTCCAAATATGATGTAAAAAAAAAACGATTTCATGCAGTTTTTCGGTTGTTACATCCATGATGTATATGTATATTTTTTATGATTAATTTTTTCCTTGTGAACAATTTTAAACAGTACATAATCCATGGCATCTAATTTTGAAATAACAAGTGATGAACATATATTATTATATTAACACGCAGTAGTATTGTGCCAATTAAAAAAAAAATATTTTTTCAAACAGTTAATATAGTTTAATACGTAATCTACTTGAAAGGTGTATGTTAATCACGAAATGAAAATGGTATCATTTCAGCCAAGTGCGAATGATTCCAGGATATTGTTCTGAATTATGAAAGTAATATAAGATTCAGTAATATATTGCCTCCTTTGAGGTAAGAATTTATACGAAAAAGGCTTATACACATGTAGGTATTAATTAACACATATAAAAAAGATTCATCTTTACGCTTCAAGTGCCAGTCCAAGGTAACCACATTAAAAATATTCTCATATATCTTAATTTATTATATTTATCGTTTCAATTACATTTATATTTATTTTGGCAGATTGAATGATTAATATTTCAGTTCTTTTAGGTTCTAACGCCCGGTGTTAAACTGAAATTAGTACATGTATATATTATTTGAAAAATTTAAACACAATTAATAATAAAACATAATCACACTAGTAAAAAAAACAAAACTATATAAATAAATTCCAATTGACTAGGAGAACAAACTATAAACTAACAATAAATAATTAAGAAAAACAATAAGCTGAACCCAAAAGTAAAACCAAAGGAAGACATAAAAAATAACATAAACATAAAGTAAATACATTTGACAGTTTTCATATGAAATGCTTCTCTTAATCAAGATTGTGACTTTAAATAGATCTGCCACCTCTATTAGTAGTAGTAGATATTAGTAATATATCATCTTATCCATAATAGAAATTGGTATTTTGGAGAGTAATCTGTATTAAAAAACACCAGTACCATATACTAGCTATGGAATACCTATAACAAAAAAACTAAAAATATATGAATGTACAGTCTTCGGGGAAATGAGTTCGTGGCGTTCGGGGAGAAGAAGTGTGTGCGGAGTGTTGCATCCCCCGTCCAGCGATCCTCTTCTACCCGCTCGACCATAGTTTTTCATGGTGACATTTAGTTGACCGTACGGAATACCTGCCGTATTGTTAGACTTATTGTGTATCGCTACTTTTATATATTAAAAATGACTCGGGATTCCGAAACACGGCATTTCCTCTTTTTCAAAAGGGATGTATACAATAGAAATTGTATATAAGATGTTTAATTATAGCTAATCGATTATAGTTTTAATAATAATAGTATTCTGTACATGTGTGCAGTTTCTATTGTTTGTGTAGGTTTGAGAAATGAAATACGTTTTTTTAACTATGGGTGAAGTAGTGTTATGGGTGCTATATCACACGTATAGCTAAAAAACGAGTCGTAATATGACCAACTATCATCATCCCGTCTAAACCCTCTACCAATAAACAAACAAATAGGCCAGACCACGTGTACCACGTTTATACGGACATGACTATACTCACTTAGGGGCAATAATAAATTACAAACTAACATGTTTCAATTTAAATTTTGTTACTATCCCTATTGTACACTATTTTTGTTTCAATTTCAATAATAGATATGTGAATAATATCCCTTGCAAAAGTATTACACTGCGTTGTTACAATATTTTAAGTAATCTTACTATACCCATCAATTAAAAATTACATTTATGTAGCTATGTATACGTTACTTGACAGAAAATGGTGGCAGTCAGATAGAACTGGGATTACGTCTTGGGAGAAGCGGGCGCAGCATTGAAACAGTAATGACAGCTGTCTGGATATAACGGATGTTTACTCGGTTAAAACTAAATTCCGCCTTTATAAACGCCTGCATCACACCCTGTTCATCGATTATGACGTGCGAAAACATGACATGGGTAACGCACCTAACCAGGGTCCCAAAATACCATACATCTGAGTTTGTGAGAATAGGCGTCATAGAAGAATATAGTTGTGCGGTGTGTGTTTGACTTGCAAGGAACACAAACAGATTGTGACGACGGACACAGCCAGCCCGTGGTGTCTGACTGGCTAGGCCATAATACTTTAATACTGTCGTAATAGCCTCCCGAGAGCCTTAACCATGCCTTGCCTTTTTACGAAGGCATCAGGTTTCCTAGCGTCCTGAACGTCCACTGTTGATAAATTCACGCGCAGTTTGCGTCAGAGCTAGCGGGACGTGGACTTGACTTGGAGAGGAGTGCGCGGGAGCAGGCAGCCGATTGATCTTGGCTATGAAGGCAGATTTTGAAATCCACATGCTTCACATAGTGGAGTGGATATGGTATGATGAATGATTATGAATGATATTATTTTATAATAACTATAGCGCTTCTTTTACTAAAAAAATTCATTCTCTTACCCCGAAATTTTTATGAAATAACTAAATATACCTTCATAATAAGAATCATAAATAAAAAACTATACTGAGAGCAGGTGAACTCCGTAAGGACTAAAGTCTTTTCTTCCAGCGCTGAATAACATCTGTAGAAGAAATAAATATATTGGCGGACTGTTACTCTCCTGCGTACAAATTGTAGTCGGTGAAATTGAATAGCGATGAAGTGCTCTGGCGATCAAAAGCCTTGTCGGCGAAATTGCTGAGTCGAAGAAGTATCACTGTCGGTGAAAATGTCTTGTCGGCGAACTTGTCCAGTCGGTGAAATGGTGTTCGGCCAAATGTACGCGCATCAAACTTCCGTGACAACCAGAGTCGGCATTGTCGCTGCATTGTGACGTCACAATCGGGAGACCGAAATGACGACTCAGCAAACAATTGAAAATCGACTGGGAGTTCGGGAGGACCTCCCCAACCGTCCCCAGCCATCCTCAACCCTCCTCCCGCCCCATCCCTTCGGAGCCAAACAGCCATTCATTAATGAGAGCAATCGGCTGTTATTTTTCCCGATCCGCGAGACGGCAGTTTTAATTTAGAGCCCGGACTGACTAATTGGCAGTTGGCGCCATTGTTTTGTGTCAGATGATTGTCGATTATGATGAAGATTTTTGTACTTAATAGGAATTTTAAATATACATCCTACTAATTTGTACGTGATGTGCTTGTACCTAATTTTCGAATATTTTCGCATTATGAGGAATGATAATTAAAATTTTAAATATCTAATTGCAGTATCGTTTTTTTTTCAATTCCTACAGCACATAAATGTATACATTCAATTACCTGCTAATAGCAAATTTACACATTATCTAGAATTAAGATCTACTTTAACCAAAATTACCAACACTGATATTCTGATGAAATTTCTTCATATTATCACTGCATTGGTACAAAAAGCGAGCGAAAAGGTTAGATGATCGGTCTTACAGTTCAGTGCCAGTCCAAGGTATCACAGATGAATAATCAATGTAGAAAAAATACATTTAAATAAATATTATGTTGATCCCAGTTATTCTACCCCCTTTTTCGTTGTTAGTTACAACTACCTCCCCTCCCAACACCGCTACACGCCTAAATTAAAACAAATACTGATCATTTCGCCCAGGAGCCGAATGGAAGCTGCTAAGCGAGGACGAAAAGAGGCCCTTCATCGACGAGGCCAAACGCCTGAAGGCCATGCACATTAAGGAACATCCAGACTATAAGTACCGCCCCAGGAGGAAGCCCAAGACACTAAGGAAGGAGGGGTATCCCTACTCCATCCCGTAACCCCCCGTGCCCAGACCCGCTTAGAGTCAGGTAAAATACCAAACCATTATATTGTTTTTATTTCATTAGTATTGCGAAAGAAAAAAATCGTATTTTTTTAAGGCTCACGTACCAGCAGGGACCCAATTACGGCATAGAAAAAATTTTGGTTTAAAAAGGGGGTTTCTATTTTTTTTTTTTAAAAATTTTTTTTAAAAATTCCAAAAAAAAAGGGGGGGGGAAAATTTTTTTTCCCCCCAAAACCCAAAAAAAATTTTTAAAGTATTTTTTTAAATTTTTTTTTTAAAAAAAAAGGGTTTTTTTAAATTTTTTTTAAAAAAAAATTTTTTTTTCCCCCTTTTTTTTAAAAAAAATTTTTTTTTAAAAAAAAAAAAATTTTTTAAAAATTTAAAAAAAAAAAATTTTTAAAAAAAACTTTTTTTTTTTTTAAAAATTTTAAAAAAAAAACCGAAAAAAAAAAAAATTTTGGGATTTTTAAAAAAACCCCCGAAAAATTAAAAAAAATTAAAAAAAAAAATTAAAAAAAAAAAAACCCAAAAATTAAAAATTTTTTTTTTTTTTTAAAAAAAAACCCCCCCTTTTTTTTTTTTTTTTTTTTTAAAAAAAAAAAAATTTTTTTGAAAGGAAAAAAATTTTTTATTTTAAAAAATTTTTTTTTTAAAATTTTTTAAAGGGAAAAAAAAAATTTTAAAAAAAAAAAAAAAAAAATTTTAAAAAAAAAAAAAAAAAAATTTTTAAAAAAAAAATTTAAAATTTTTTTTGGGTTTTTTTTTTTCCCCAAAAAAAATTTTTTTTTTAAAATTTTGGAAAAAAATTTTCCCCTTTTTTTCCAAAAAATTTAAAAAAAAAAAAAAGGGGGTTTTATTTAAATAAAAAATTATTTTTAAAAAAAAGGGCCTTTTTTTTTTGAAAAAAAATTTTGAAATTTATTTTTTTAAATTTTTTTTTTTTTAAAAAAAAATTTTTTTTTCCCCTTTTTTTTGGGGTTTTTTTTTTTTCCCCCCCCCCAAAAACCAAAAAGGGGGAATTTTTTTTTGGGGCGCCCCCCGGTTTTGGGGGGGGGCCCCCCAATTTTTCCAAAAAACAAAATTAAAATTTTTATTTTTTGGGGGGCCCTTTTTTTTAATTTAATAACTATGTTAAAAAATTTCAAAATCTGAACATGGGCTTAATCGGTATTGTTTACGGTTGATGGTTATGGAATGTTGAAAGTCGGTCTGCAATATTGATACTTCAATTCCGATAAACTAAAAAACAAAATGCACTTAACAGTAATCAATTTATAAGTGTAATGAACAAGTCGTAAGTTATTTTATTAATTCTTTCTTGTATTTTTACTTCGACATTATTTTATAAATTAATTTTTCACAGTATATAAACCTATTGATGCCTTACTCCTAAATTAAGTGTGCGGATCACTGAGGTACGAGTAATTTAAATCACAAAAAATGGCAACTGAATAAATACATGTATATTAGTCATATTTACATTGGCATAATTATAACAGTTTGATGACTTTTTCAATAACACACAAAAATCAAATTTTAATAAGCGAGACACCAGTGAATCTACATCATATCTGGAGTCAATTGAGTATTTTTTTTTTTATTTGACTTGTCGTTTTCGTGTAAATTGAGTAACTAAGTAAAATATTTTTTTTCGAGAATTTTTTATAAACTGCTATCAAATATCTATTTATTTAGTTAAATTAATACTCTTCCTTAAAAAAGCAATAGCGAAAAACCAATTTAATAAGAATTTGTGCAATTTCACTTAATCTGCGGTACTTATGAAAACTTTTACGAGAAGTAAACTCGTTTTTTTTCAAGTTCAGAAATTCTAAAAGCTCATATTACACAATTCGACTCCAAATATGACGTAGCATTCACCATTTTACGTATTGACCCTACGAGTTGTATTACTCCATGTATACATATGATTAAAAGAGACGGATATTATGTAATTGGTATAGAGTCAGATAATAAATAATACATTGTTATTAATTCAGCCCTTCAAAAAAAAAATCTTGAAACAGTTGAAATTGTGTTGCAGTTGACTTAAGTGTCAAGAAAAAATAACATAGCACGACAATATTTAATAATAATATCCTTGAAAATCATGGAAGCCGGTGTCTATTAACGCACCTTACAGGAATTATTCGTTATATATTGACTAGTCAGTTATTATCTCTGCCTTGACCAAGTTTATTACAATCCTCTTGTCTATTGCACACGGATGTTTTGTTGGAACATAATAATCATGGTTCGAATCTCGCGGAGACACTATATAACCGCAAACCTGGTAATAACGCACAAAATACATAAGTACAAAATACAAGTTATGAAGATAAGACTCTTTATAGCGAATAAACAAAAAAAACAAGAATTAACAACCTTTCAATGTATACAAATTCTTGTAACAAATTACCTGGATTATACCAAAGCTGGGCTGATAACTGGTTAATGCTGGGATAATGTTTGGTTATGTGGCCACTTGATGAACTACAACCTTCCCCGTGGAATGGGAATGTTAGTACATCAAGTGGCCACCCTTAACCCAGCCAATGACAGTTATAAGCCCCCCTGTATAACGCCAAGATAATCCGCATTCGTTCCAGCGTTTGTCTGTCTCGTTGGGATATTATTAAAAGAACAATAAGCTAATTCGCTTATTTTATTCATTTAACTTTTGTTGTATTTTTTGTTTAATTTAACTTTTATTTTACTCCACTAGTCGCGATAAGGTAGAAATACAAGGAATTTTTTTTCTAAGGTACCTATTCGTAATTCATTATTAAAAGAAAACACGTGAGGACTAGTGACCTTGATCCTTCACTATACTAGCTGTCGAAGACTGATATTGTGGATAACCTAATTTATGTATCAATAATTTTGATAACGAATACCATTATTTTATCGGAGTCGAACAGTATTTAAAATCAGATAATTTTTATTTAGTAATTCAATAAAAACATTTTGTAATAAACAAATTCTCATACTGGACATCAATCACAGATAAGGAAAAAAATTAAAAAAATTTTTTAAAAATTTTAATCCCGGGAGTTTCCGATACGAATTTAAGAAAAAAGGGGGGGTTTTTTTTTTTTTGTTTTTTAATTTGGAATTCAAACGGTTTTGTAAATATAAAAAAAAATTTTAAAATTTTCTGGGTTACTGGCTTTAAAAATTTGTAAAAAGCCTTTAAAAATTTTGTTGGAAAATCTTTTCCCATATAATTTTATTTTTTAAAATTTTTAATTTTTAAAAATATATATCTTTCGTAAAAATCCCATACATTCTTTTATAAAAAAATTTTTAAAATTTGAGCCAGCTTTAAATAACACAAATGAGCTGTCAGGGGGTTTGAGTTAAAAATTTTTGGTTTGAAGCTTGACCTTGGCGTTTTGAGTTTTTCCCGGGTTTTGTTTGAGTAGAATTCGAGGGCTTTGGATTTTGAATCTCCCCAGGTTCCCAAAACCCCCCTCCAAACAGCTTTTTTCCTGCTTTCGGCACGATTTTCCGGGTATTTGAAAGCAACCTAAAAATTGAAATGTATAATATATCATAAAACCATTAAAAAAAAAAAAAAAGATTGTGCCTTTTGGCTGTCAAGACTTGACTTAGTATGGAAACGATTTCCTGTATATTATTTAGTTCGCGTAATCACCATGATTCTTCCCAAATGTTGTCGGATCTAGTCAGATTCCTTAGTGTAGGAAGCATGACTTGGACAACTCACTCCACACGCGGGGTTCCATCGCCCACTTTCCAGCTCTGTCACTGAGTTGGGACGGCGGGTTTGTGGGCCACTTGTTCCTTGCTCTAATTAACTCTACCATTGTCGGCCATCAGAATGTAATTGCTGAAATGTACGACATCGACAGATCGGAGTTCTAATAAGACGCTAGTAAGTAATAACCACCGGGTGTAAACTAAAACCTAACCGCGGTATAAAATAGATCCTTCGGTGTAAATTTAAATACGTCTTTGTGTAAGTTTGTATGCCAACCTGCTGTTCAAGAAAAGGGAATTTCATTTATATTTATTTAAAATAATCATAAGAATATCGCACAATGCCTAACTAAACCGTCACAACCTCAAAAAATCATCACATACGAGCGATTATGCTTGGATACTTGATTCAATTGAAACTGGTTTGTCTAATTTTCGATTTCATATTTCGATGTAGGAAAGCGATAGAAATACGTTTCTTAGACACAAACGCAGCGATGATGAACAAATTTTTTTTTTATACTTCACTCGTCTTTTGGCGTTTGGCAACAATGCATGAGGTCGCTGGTTCGATTCCCGTAGGGGGTCAACACGAAATATTTATTAATATATGATTTTCATATTAATATTTCATTTGTGAAATTTTACCTTGGACTGATACTGGAGCGTAAGACTGATCATATCTACATTAATCTGTAATAAAAAGTGATCACGATACCCTGTACTTGATGTATCAACGCAGCGCCCTAATGCATCATAGGATGCGGATAAGGGAAAGTAGTAACTATATATATTATTATAATTAGTTTAAATCAACTGTTTATTTTATTCAAAGCGTAGTCCATTACTTTTTATAACACTCGTCCCTACATGATTAACCTCTATTAGCGGTCACAGAGTGAGGTCCCAGTCTATCAGCCGCAATAAGAGCGTGGGGGGGTCAAGGCGTTCAAGCAGATGGTGTTGGAGGGGTCAAGGTTGGCCCACCCACCGTCACCGCAGGCCCCGGGTCGGGTCCGCCGGTCTCCGAGTCCGAGGTCCCGTCTGAGAGACCCCGAGATGGGACAAGAGAACCGTTGTCGGGACCCTGACATGTTAAATGCAGATTGAAGAAGATTAAATTGCTAACTTTGCATTTAAATGCATTATATTACAGAGATTCATTTTTTGCAATTTTATTGCACGCTTTAGTAAAATATTGTGTTCAGCAAGTTTCATTGTTTAGGTAAGCCTAATGAGCCCTATACACAATACGTGAAAAGTTTCTTTGGGGCATTTTTAGACTTTTTTTTTTAGTAGACTGATCATCTTACCTTCAAATAACAAATGATCAAGATTCACCGTACTTGTGTGTCAATGCATTGCCTTATGCACCATTGGATGCGTTGATGGGAGAGGAGTAGTAGTTTCAACCGTCCGTTTTTTTGGAACTTATATGCACCTAGTAATGCGTTTTGTATTTCTTAACGCATTAAAAAAAAAATTAAATCAGATATTATTGATATCGTAACAGAGACAGAGAAGTCTCTGGAAAACGAGTGTGGGTTATCTAGGCGTTTTACAGGGCTAATGATCTGTCATTGGCTGGTTTATAGTGGCCACTTGACGTATTTAACACATTCCCCATTCCGCCTGTCATCTGACATCTGACACAACCCATGTAATGACACATTATAAACGTATAATGGTATAATCCAGTAATTTGTCTACCAAGTATGTAAGTTATTCATGCTTAAATGTTGTTCAAACAAAAGTCGGTTTTTATCCCGTCAATATATATTTTATTTTAATTCTAGTGTAACTATGAAGGTATGCCGATAAAATTTACATTCTGACCCATACTTGACTCATTTTTTTCATCCGGTCGACGTGCGGCGGTTGTGTGCCGGGCGTCGCGACGCGGCGGCTGCAGTTTACAAATTTTTGTATTGTAAAGGCAATCGTTTCACCGCGGCAAACCTCCTCCCACACCCCAACCAAGCATTACACGGTCCACCCAAAACAGATGTAACTAACAAAGCAAGACGTGTTACTACGTGTCTTGAGAAGTCAAATATGGGTACTGGACTCTAGGTCATTGCAGAGCTACTCCCCATGCCATGCATTCACAACCAAACTCTAAAAAACAAGGGAGATTTTGTACTAACAGCAATATAATAACTCATACTTGTTTATGGGTTTAGTCTTCTTTGTGCCATTTTTTAGTTCCGTGACTCTAATTCATATGTACATGGAGGGTAATAACTTAGTAACTGGTTGTTTGCCGTTTAATATGTCTTCCTGTCTTACACCGCCGCTCAACATAGGCACGTTGCACTTTATCAGGTGTTACAGCGTGGTTTTTTTGTCCCTAAGTAAACTATCCATTATTAATAATATGTAATGTATATTATAATTCTTAATGATATGATTATGAATTGATCGTCACTATCCGCTGTGTTTTATTTGAATTATACATTTCAATAATGATTAATTTATGTCCGCGGCTCAATCAATGGTAATGCCGACGAAACGAACGAAATTGAACAATTGTAAATGTGCCAACCTCATACGCTTACGGGAGGATTTGGAGGTTGCATTCCGGTCCCCGGTGATGTTCGAGGCTTGCGCATCACAGATAGTGTAAATGTCCTAACCTTTGCTAGGGGGTTGCTCTTCTTCCGCGGGGTACAACAACGGGAAACACGGAGGCACTTTAGGCGGATGATACAATATATATGTTTTTTACGAACCAATTGCCGATAGGGGTAGTTTGCGCGCTGCGGTATGCGGTCGGGGAAACAAAGCGCTACTGGCGCGTAATGAGGAAAGGCGGGACGGGGCTGAGGTAGCGGGAAGGGCGGGGGAATTAAGATATATAAAGTGTTGTGTAAATTAATTATAACTATATTAGTGCGTGGCGTTACCACCTAGATGTATCTCCTACTGCAAACTTTGTTTTAATTT
>JAGVSP010004008.1:0-17054 GCA_022494985.1 Micrasema minimum
TTTGAAGAAAAATAAAACAAAAGCATTATTGATAGTAAAGTTATTACTACGGCCAAGACGCTGGACTCGCGATACGGAGGTTCCAGGTTCAATTCCTGGTGAGAACACCAAAAATCAAAAGTGATTTTTCTGAAGCCTTAGTGTTTGTGATATTGTTCCCCTCTGTTACTCGGCCTCTTGGCCTGTTGAGATTGTAAACAATATGAAATAATTTACAAAACTGCATTTTGTATTTTGTATAGCTTTTTTTTTGCATGATTTTTTTAAGCAAACCACTAAAAATATTAACCGAAGTTACCGAAGTAACCGAATTAAGTTACGAAAAAAAAAATTTACGACCGGTAATTTACGACGAATAAAATATTTATTGATTATTATTTATTTTGCATAAGAAACTATGCACAAAATGGGTACTTTGCAACAATAATTAGTAAGTACTTATATAAATGTTTTAATCTTTTTAGATAGTTAAGAGATGTCTGTTGGCTGTCCATAAAGAAATATATTTTTTTTAAAAGTTGTCAAATGGTCCAGAGATGTGACTGCGGACCCCCATACATATATTCGCGGACCCCCAGGGGTCCGCGGACCACAGGTTGGGAAACACTGGTCTAGATGATCCCACGGGTTGGTGTTTCCTATAGTAGTATAAAATGTTTTTTCTTGTTTTTAACGTAAATTATTGTTTTTTGCCAATGGTGGAATTTTTGATAAAACGTTTTAACTTGATTTATTGGGGTATTATTTTTAGAAAACAGTAATTTATTATCAATATTTTTACTTTAAAATATTTTGTCATTTTCAAAAAACAGATTTATCGAACGAATGAATTAATCTTCACACATTGTAAAACTTGTGGGAAATAAATTATAATTCGCATAAATATATTTAAAAATGTGTTCTGTCAGAAAGAATTATGAAATCTTTTTACAATCCTATAGTTATATTTTATTTTTAATACTGAGTTTGGGAATTCCCAAAATACATCCTGTTTAAATTGAATTGTTAATTTTGCTATACAGTCTACAGAAAACGTAAAAATAATGAAAAACAACCAGAAATACCATTGGTGGGAAGGTGTACATGAAAAATCTTACATTAGTCGATTGTTATCAATCTTGTTACAAGATAAGTACTCATAAATAATAACAGAGAAGAATTATTTTGTAACAAAATTTAAATCAAAACGCTTTATATTTTACCCTATGCTATTAAATTTACGTCATAACTAATTTTATACTTGAAATAAATTTGATACAGTATTTTTTTATGCTCTGACGCCATAGCTTCAGTAATTTTATAAGTATTATAGTGACAAAATGTTATTAAACCCGTTTTTAATTGTCATTTCTGTAACAAGGCGATAGGCAAAACATATTTTCAATTATTTTTTAGTGGTTGACGATTTGCAATACCAAAATTTAAATAATACTATGTAGATATAATATAATGTAACATGACTTCATGCAATAATTACACAAATACCCGTGTAAATACTTGAGCAAAGCCAAATTGCAAACACGTATATTATTTTTCATTTAGCCTTTCGCTTATGATAGTATTAACTTGCCTTTAAATGTACAATTATAAACTTTTAACTGTGTCAAACTGAACATACTCTTTGTTCATTTAATTCACACCTGAATATATAATAACAATAAATTAATAAGAAATATATTTATGGATATTATTAATTTCTGTGCCTTAGCGATATCGTCATAAGTATGAAGGTACAATTTAAATGTCAAGTTATAATAATAATTGTACGAAAGGTTATATAAATAATAAGTTAAACTCAGGACTTATTTTTGTTATCCTTATATTTTCTATCAAATCTATTAAATATTTAGACTGTATTGTATCTAAAGGTTTAGAGATTTAAACATTTACACAAATATTTAACTTAAACCCCGTGAACATTCAACGGTTTTTAACTTATAATGCAATAGAGTTGGCTTTTGTTTGTGTATTATAAAGAATGTGTTTAGAATATTCGTGTTTGGTAACATTGCCACTCAAAAAAAGGTTATTTTATCTGCGTTTTAAAACGTACTAAAGTGAATAGATTGATTTCTCTTTTCATACTTGTTAATACACTTACAAATACTTCCGTTAGACTCTTTTTATTTGGCTAAAATGATATAATAATATTTACATTGTAAGTGATTTTTTATTGTCCGCTCTGTAAACGGGTCCCCTAAATCGTCTGTTTCGACATGCTAGAACTTAGTTTCGCTCTATTATTGCAAAATATTTTGCCACAAAAATCTTCGTTTTAAGATCAATTTATTAAGCTCAAAGGCATCAAATTCACCACACAGTTTTGGCGAGAACTGAGATTTTAATATTTTACTGTTTTACTTACATGGTGGCAAGACGATCAATATTACGCTTTAGCGCCAGTCCTAGGTATCACAAATGAAACATTTTATTGAAAAACACTTTCATGAAACAAGTAATCAAGATTCGCTGTACTAGTGTATCAATATAGTGCGCTATGCACCATTGGGTGCGGGTAAGGGAGAGTAGTAAAAGTAGTAGTAGTAATAGTACTTACTATACTATTTTAAGAGCTTTTTTCGTCGTAGCGTAAAATATATTACATTTACGTGTTATTAAAAATATAGGAATATGGGTAGCTCATTTGAAGAATTATTTAATATCCATCACGATTTGTAAATTGAGTTCAATGATAAGAGAAAACTTTTCCAGGTGAAGACATCATAATATTTGGAGTGTATTATGTCAGTGTAGTTCAAGTACTAAGATGAGGTAATAGACCACTCAAAAATGCTGAATTCTAAATGGTGAATTATTTGTACAAAGTATAATATACAATATATAGGTATATTTCTACATATTCTAGTGTACTTTGAAAAATAGTATTTCGATGAAAATTACTGTTTGTTCTCAACAGAAACGAAGTTGTTTCAGCGGCCCCCGTAGCGTAATGGCTAAGACGCTGGACTCACGATACGGAGGTTCCGGATTCGATTCCCGGTGAGAGCACAAAAATAAACAGTGATTTTTCTCAAGCCTGGATGGACGTGTCGTTATTCCCTTCTGTTATTAGGCGTCCTTGCCTGTTGAGGTGGTTAAATAATTATAATAAATAATGGATAATTTATACGGATTAGTCAAGGTATATAATATGAACGGGTGGTGGCCCAGTGGGAAGCGTCGCGGTCTCTGAATCGGTTCGAATCCCAACTTCGACACGACTCGATCCCTATTTTCAAGCACAAGCCGGTTAGGCTTTATTGAAAATAGTATTAACAAATTGAAATATGTGCAAATATCATAAGATTGCATAGATTTCTTTTTAATTTAAAATATAACAAAATAAAAAAATGTCCGTAGATTTTCACGGTCGTTGATGATTCTATTTTTATTGTTTTTTAGGATTATCCGTGTTATGTTTTTTGTCCTCACCGACGTTTCGGCCACCGTTGCAGGCGCCATCTTCAGGGTAAAGTATGTATGATGGAATAAATCCAGATTTGTGTACAAATATTATTTTAACACGCCCAAAATGTTAAATAGAAGGTATATAATGATGCTGTAAAATTCGTATAGTTTGCTATTTGTCAATAGTTTTTTTATTACATGAGACATAATTTTACAGTTTATCAAATAAGAAGCTTTAATAGGAGTACCTACAATATTTTTTGTTTGTGTACAAAAACTTGAGCTTTTTAAATACATTGTTGGATTTAATTTTGTACAGAATCTGAACAAGGTAAATTTGTTCTGTAAATTCTCTGAAATACATTACTAAATTTACTGTTAAGTTGTGAATCCAGTTCAGTTATTTTATGGCAGCACGCGTGAGTGGTGGTGTAATATTTATAAAGCCATTTTGGCATATGCAAAACCATTTCTCCAAACTGGTATTGTCTCCGGATATACCCACTGTTGTACCAAGACTGGTCTGATCCCGGATATTCACTATAGGGATGTACGTACCAACGACTCGATGATGTCGATACGGATGACCGATTTGACAACCGATTGAAGCCATAATTATTTTGTAGTTGCTTTTATGAAATCAATTTACAATTTCGGTCTTAGATAAAGATACCTAATACCTCAGAACCTAATATATCTAGATTTTTATTTCAAAAAGGGATATCCTACCATATGTAGATGCTAAGGAATTTTACAATTTTTTTAATATTATATCATTATGAAGATGGAATAAGACAACATTTTACATAATGATTTTGTTCTTAAAAAATTGCTACTTTTGGACGTTTGTCCTTTTTTCCTATATTTGGAACATTACATGAAATGTTTCAATTTAGCCTACCACATTAATACCATTATATTTGAAACATTAGGTACCTATGCAATAATATAATATATCGAAAAAGCGGGCTCTTTTATGCCGAATGTGGAAAATTTCATAAAATGCCTCACTATCAAATGCATGTACAATACATGTATGTATATATTTGTACAACTTACTGAAAGCACGTCTAGGATTCGATTTTTATTGAAAAAACTCGTTTTTATCTTGAGAATTTTTTTATGTTTCTTTTTGTGGGCTGAATCAAAAAGTATCTAATAGCTGAAAAGGTTAAAATACGTACATATATACAGCAATGATGTATATATTATTCATATATAATATAAAAAACTATTTGAAATAAATTCTTAATGTCTTAATTTCAAAATAGTCGGTAGACAAAGAAATCGGCTTTATATTTCCATCTACAATTCGCTCGTGACATAGCTAACCTTCGCTGCTGGATACAGATATCAGCAGCTGTCAAAATGTATCGCAAGTGTTAATCACTATCAGTCGTTATGTCGGAGGTCAGGCGAGGAATGTGTTCTGAGTGGATCATTGATCCATGGATCGGATTTATTAATATATCAGCACAGTTTTGCAATTAATAATGGGATAGACTAATGCGAGGTAGAACATTACGTTTAGATCAAGTTTAACCCATTGCAAGACGACATTTTGTAACAGGAATACTTCACTGTACTAAGCCTTCATTTGCTAAAAATGAACTGAGGATACCACGTTACAGCTCACATCGATCACCACATTTGAAAGGGTTTATACTATAATATACTTTATATAATGGGGTCCAACTAAAGAATTCCGAGTTATAGAGGGCATTTATTGATTTATTTATAAAAAAAACATTCTATGGAAAAAAATAAAGAATTTTATTTTTTTCAATACAATGCTCCCTAGGAGTTTTTACAATAAACTCATTTAGGGACATATTCATTTAATTATAATACGCACTGACATCGCTTAGATCACAAAATAAACACAATGTATACAAAAAACAGAACCAATCCAATGAAATCATAAAAAACAGCAAAACCATTTATTATATCGATGCAAGTAGAAAAGGTATCATTCAAAATACTTATTAAAACAATATTTCTTCAAATCAGAGGTCCTGTTTAGATAGTTAGATACTGGGATCTTAAACAAGTCAGGTAACAAACTAAATTCGGAAAATGCTATGTATTTTAGAGATCTTGTACCGAATTTGGTTGTATTTGCAGGTTTTATATGTATTTTGTTGCGTGAACGGGTGTTGTGCTGATGAACGTCTCTATTAAAAGTGGTCTCGATGTTTGTGTGCATTGCATCAAAAATTGTATGTAATATTGAATTAGTAATTTCGTATGTAGGAAGCATGTGAAAGGGCATTAAAGCTAAAAAAATAGCTAACTTTTAAACCTCGAGCGCTGCGTTGATGTGAAAACTGATAAACGAATAATTACATCGAAAAAAATGCACATTCAAAATGCTTATAATCCTAAGTCAGTTGGTAGGTATTTTTTTGAATTTCGAAGTTTTTCATTTCGCCTAGTTGCAAATTGGATGCCTCTTACTAAGAATTCAAGTATACGAACTTGAATGGCCGCCACCCGTAGCAGAAATGGAGATAACTAATTATAAATATAATAATTAATTACGAATGTAATAAACATAACCTAACGGGTTGAATCCATGTTTACTCGTTTATTCACTTAGCACTAATATTAACGAAGACCTTACGTGTAGTTAGTAAGTAGTTCATCATTTTATATTATTTATAATTACAGGCAATCTGGTGCAAAATTGAGCAAGAGAAATAGGAGATTATGCAGTAAATCGTGATAGAAATGTTTCACACTTGGTTTTTTTTACTAACTTATTTCGTTCTTACGTGGAAAAAATACATAACATGTACCTACGCCTACTAAATATTAATGACCTACCGTAAAATAGCAGATCGCATTTTAGTTACATTTAAAAAAAACAGCTTTACGTGTCACTTACTACTACTTTCCCTTATCCACACCTAATGGCGCATAGGACACTGCATTGGCTCACCAAGTGCAGTGATCTTGATTGTTTGTTGCATGAAGGCAAGATGATCAGCCTTACGCTTCAGCGCCAGTCCAAGGTATTACATATGAAATATTATATGTGAAAGTCGCATTTAAATAAACATTTCATATTGACCACGTCGGGAATCGAACCCGCGACCTCATATGTTAACTGCCATTGTATAATGTGACTTATAACGATTTTAATACATCTCCACCATCTTATTGCAATTATTGTAATATCTTGATTTAGGCAGCTACTGTAAAATATTAATTTTTGTTTTAATTTATGGTCTTATTGTAGAATTTTTACGATATTCATCATCAAAGTAAGATAGTTAAATATAATTAATTTCTATATGTATGACGTCACAGTCGAGTATTCAATCAAGAAATAACCCGATAAATAAAAAATAAAAAATGGGATGCAACGTCACCAAAATAAAATTGAAACCAATTCAAGACAAATGTTTAATATCAGCCTATGATAATTTGTGCATTACATCAAATAACACAATTACGGAGAAGTACACAATTCAAGTTATAACTAATGACATAAAATGTAATAATATTCTCTTATAACAAGGGAAAGTACGTATGATACAAAAATAAATAAATTATAATGAGTTTCTTCATAACTCATAAGTCATAAGTAATAAGAAATAAAAGCGATGGTTATTATGCTATTCGGTAATATAATAATGTTTCTTTTTACGTAGGAAGGTATATTATATAATAAGTAATGAACATCGAACATTAAATGAAACATGTCGCATGGAATGATGGTATCACAAACAACGTACGAATGACATACGTCAATTCGTATGTCATTCTTAAGATTTTATACCCACCAAAGCTTTGGTATGAGATGATTAAAATTTACCTTAAAATAATACCAAGAAGAGACATTCCGTTCCATTCTATTTATTCGTTATCCTATTTTTTAATTTTTTAAATTTATTTTCAAAAGAAAAATTTTTGTTTACAAAAGAAATACAATAAAAACAAATAAACATTTTTAAAAAATGAACAAAAATCCCACCAAGGCATAGCCTGTTTGTGGGTATACTGTGAAAGTCAAGCAGTATGCACGTGGCAAAAACCAGAAGAAGAAGAAGGGAAATAATTTTAATATATAAAATAAAAAATGACGTAGATGATGTTATTGTTATGGTCTTTATGGTAAGAATGATTCTACCTTTACACTATATATCCAACTTTGAGTTAATTTTTTAAAAGATGAAAAATTTTTGAAAATTTGACAATGCAATTTTATTGTCAGTTAAAAAAGAATTTATTAAACTGACGTAGAAAACTAAAACGTAGAAAACAATGTCCACAATCAATCAGTAAAGATAAATTATTAGAAAAAGTAGTAAGAATTCAAGTAAAAAAGGCATTTTCAACAAAAAACTACTAATCACCGAATTATTGACCAATAAATTAATGGCAGATTTTGAAGTAACGAATCAATTTTGTTTAATCTAATAACAAACGCTAATTGCATAAGTTTCGTTTAACATTGAATTTAAGTATTGCTAAAATACGATAGAATAATTAATGAGATAATTTAAATTGAATCTGCAATATTAAAATTGATGGCATTTTTATAACAATTATGAAGGACGTATGTAGATATTTTTAGGAAGAACCTACATATTTCATAATATGTACTCTTGAATATATTTACATTATATACCTACAGCTTTAGCAATAGTATTATTCAACATTTTAAGTATTACCTTCTCTACAACTTAAGACCCATAGGGCTCTGGTCTGGAGTCAAAATTCATCTACCTTATTATATATCCATCAACATTTTAACATTTTGAGTGTGACCAAATAACGGACAAATTGAGGCCATTGAAGCAAAGTAAGAAATTGACGTTTTCACTAGGGCTCATAATCGCCTAAAACTAATTTGCATGTAATACATGGGACAGAATACAACGCAAATCAGTTTTAGGCGATTATGAGCTTAAGTAAAAACGGAGATTAATGGCAATTACACTACATAAAATTACAATTGACATCTCAGCGATAGGTCATAGGCCCTGTAAACGCCTAGATGTCCATGTCCCTTCCAAACTTCTTGTCTTCGTTGAAGTTTCATTTGTTAAATGTAATCAATTCAGGCCTTGTATTTGGGAAACTAAGCCTATTAATTTGATGTAAAAAAATTGTTTAGAAAAACATATTTATTGTGGTTTTCTTTCTTTGCAGATTGAAACATACCAGTGATCAAGAAAGACAAGTTGGCAGAATAAAAGGAAAGGAAAAAAGAAAAAGTTACGGCATTAGAATGGCTCTCAAAATGATGAACAAGTGTAAGGTGGCATTCACGGTAAGTTTATCACGTTTTGTTCAGTTTTATATTGGGATAGGTTATTTGTAGCAGTTTTTAATATTTTGTTCAATTAAATTTTATATTTTAATTTAAGCTAAAAAAATAATTTTAATTTTCATTACTTATCTTATATAGGGCACTGCATAGGTAGTAGTTACACCAGTGCATTGTATTTTGATCATATTACTATCTGATGTTAAATGCCAATCCAAGGTATCACACATAAAATATTAATGTGAAAAAACACATTTTAATTCAATATTTCATATCGACCCCCACGGTATTTAAACCCGTGACCAAAGGTAGCCCAACACTACAACACTAACTTCAAGCAATTCTACTTTAAATTAAATCAAATGTTAAATGAACATAGGGAGATTGATTTGTTCAATCCAGAAAATTAACAATTAAAAAAATAATAATAAAAGGAAATTTTAATTTTTTGGGAAAGGGCATAAAGTAAAAGGATCTAGTAGGTACCTTGTTACTTAAGTCATATTTTTTTTTTTTTTAAATCACCGGCACACCGCATAAGTACCGTAGTCTCTTCACTACACCACCGTTTGCTGTCCGTTCTTATGCACAATTAAATTAAAAAAACGAGATAGAAAACAGTACAGTTTCTTGTTCAGAAAACTGTACAGTTTATTGTTCAGAAAACTGTACAGTTTCTTGTTCAGAAAACGGTACAGTTTCTTGTTCAGAAAACTGTACAGTTTGTCAAAAGACACGCGAAATATGTGTATTTTTTAAGTGCGATCATAAGTTATTATCGTATGTATCACACAAGAAACTGTTAATATAGCTAATAATGTAAATTTGTAATGTAAACGCTCGAATATCCATATTCCAGAATTTGGAAAAATTCTATCTCATCTCTGTAGGGATATAAAATGAAATATATACCTACTCCCGTCTTGGGATAAATCCAGATTTGTGTACAAGTATTTGAACACACCCAAAATGTAATGTAAATATGTTATATGTTAGGTATGTTTTTTACGTTTTAAAGCATTCAATTACACTACACCGCTCATGTTCAAACTTTAATAGTTTCTTCAACCAATTAGATATTAATAACACGAGTCTATCAACTTTTAAAAAGGAACTCCTAGAAGTGTATGCCCAACCCCCACAAATCTCTTAATAACTTTTGCTTCTTAAATTCATAACTTTTGTTGTAGTGCCCCACCCCCCCTATTTTTCTTGAAATTATCAATTAACGTACCCCTAGTTTTATATTTAAAAAAAATTCTCCTTAATCTTTACTTTACTTTCCCTTCAATATTTTTCTAAATATGGAAACTTTACTGGTCTATTCACTTATTTTACTATCATCACAAATGTTACTATTTTAATGTACTGTTTGTTTCCTAAATAAATGAAAATAAAAAAAAAAAAATATATCAATATCTAAAACGTTTACATAAAATGCGTTAGTCGTCAGATCAGCCAAACATCGCGTGGGCCATTCAATCTTCCACGTAGTTTTCGCTTTGTACGGGACAGTTTGCAAACTGTACAGTTTTCTGTCTCGTAAAAGTCCGCTTTACACGCCACTTTCCAAAACATTGCGAAATATAAAATATATTTTTATCGCTGTGACTGGAAACAGGAATGCCACATTCCGAACAGATACTTGATACGTGAACTTTTGACCCCGGGAAAGAAATTTGTTGCCATCCCAACACCTTCTGTCACTCTCCAGACACCTACTGTATTATCTACGTAGAAACAACACGAGAAAACACATCCGAACATGAATCAAAATCATGAGACAAGAGAAACCCTTACATAAAACAGTATTCAAGTTAAAACTTTTTGCGAAACAGCATGTAAAAGTCGAATGTTAAAAAACCATTCGAAACACAACTATAAAAAAGTTGTATTGAAGAGTAGGTACTGAGGCTATGTTAGGATTATCATTCAATGACTGTGTTTTGCACCATTACATACCTACTACCTACATAATGCTTATAGTATGGAACCAAGTCAGCGGTATACAAAATGTGACCGCAAAATAGAGAAAAGTTATAAAATAAAATAAAAACTGGTTGGCTAATTCCCTGGAATTAGATTTCTTTATTTTGCTGCTACTTTAAGTTATCATGATTTTTTTTAAAAATTCCATAAACGAGGGCTTCGCGCTACTTTTTTCCCCCAAATATCGGTCCCCGCGTTTCCCTAGAAATAGTATGAAGTAGGGTTGACTGAGTACGGTAGTGACAATTTTCATCGATCGTCTATAATTTTGTTAGTAGGTATTCCAATTAGCTGAAAGGAAAGAAGCTGTTTTTTTAAATGATATAGTGTACATTTGTCCAAGTATAAATATACAAATTTTGTCACTAAATACAATGGTTACTTCATAGGATCAAATTTTAAAAAAAAAATCACAACCGACCACACCCCAGGGGCGATTGTGACACGTTTTGGAGTGATATTTTTTATGAATTAAAATGCATAGCTAAAAGCGAATGCTTCTAACATGATATTATATTATCTATTCTATTTATAGCTACATGGCTAGATTTTAATGTAAATCTGCGAGTTCAAAGGGCCTCATACTGCCTACGCTTCCTATATAGGTATGTCAGTATCAGGAATAGTAGCAATCTACCGCGATATATAATAGATTTCCTGCATTTCACTTCATTATAAGAATCTTCATATTTTTTTAAATGTCACAATGCCTTTTTTCGGCCTTCCTCAAGCGTTTTCCGGGGATAAAAATTAATTCCTGTCACAACCGTATCCAAAGTACACATTCGGAAAAAAAATCGCCATAACAAATATAATCTAAGTACAAAGTAATTAATGCTATTAATTTAATAATGTTTAACTTATAACTAGGAAAAACACTCATTTCTCTATCTGTACACATACACCAACGATTATTAAAAGAAATCGAGTATGAAAAAAAGTAATGTAGACTTCTCCGAACGTCAATGTCGCGCGATGGCTGAAGCAATATTACGGAACACGTTCGGACGGGCACGACGTTCCTTTCTTCCCTTGCACCCTCCCCGATATTCCTTATTTCCGTTATATTATCTAACATGATGACTGTCACAACCGTACCCTGGCATAACCGTACTCAATCTACCCTACATGTCATGTGAGGCCTCATCCGGAATAACATTTTGACAGCACTTCGAACGGTGCCCTGTTGCAGCCATAATGAAAAGTTACTATGCAACAAAAATTTTGCAAACATGCATGATACTATTTCAGAAATATATTATATTGTATGAAAGTTTTTATGAAGCTATTGAAATGTTTATATTACTTCACACAATAGCCTTTGAAAGTTACTGTATGTCACTCAATTTTTTTACGTGTATATCGATAAAATAACATATTAAAAGCGTTGTTTTATTTTCTAAAACAACAAATTAAATTAGGCATTCATTGCAAAAATACAAATAAAAAATAATATATTTAATTTTTGATTTTCTCCTTTTTTATTTTTTTTTATTCAATAAAATTACAATAAATATTGGTACTCGTACATGTGTAGCAAACATGTTGCCTTATCCATCAGGATTTAGATTCATTGGCAACTATTTTTCAAATATTTTCAGTTTGTTATTTTTCAATTATTTTTTCGATAGATATAACTTATGTTAATATTTACTAAGTAAAGATATCATGACACACATCCAAGTGATAAATTCAAGAATCATGACATGAAAAAAAAAAGAAACTGAGAATGCAATATATTTTTATTTTTAAGTTAGATTTTTAAACCTTATATAAACTGTATTTAAAATTATTTATTTGATTTCCCCAATTTGTGATTAATTGACAATAATACCGTGTTTTTAATTACTATAAATATTTTTTAAACATACTTTTTTTCGGGTGCTTTAGGAGCAAATCATACCCAAAACGTACCAAGAAAGCCAGCCGCAAGCATTGAAAAGAAATTTTCGATGATAATAATTTATTCTGTTACTTTTACTAGTCGCTGTGTACCTACCTATTTGCTAAAAAAATGTTAGTGAAAATGTTTCTTTTTACTATGGTTTATTGATCACTGTGCGACGCGTCCATCAACTAAATATTGTGGTTCATAAATATTATGTTAATATTAAGATCAGGAAATGAATTCCGTTGTTGCTTCTTGGTGTAAGATATAAGTAAAAGATTGACACGAGTATGTAGGGTCTGAATAATACTGGTTTATCAACTTTATTGATTGATGTAGACTTTTTTTATCACTCAGGAGTTCTTTCCGAAGCAAAACGGAAAAGAAAACTAACAGAGAGTCAACTTACAGGGATTATTAACATAATTTTTCAATATCATACACTCACGCATACTTTATTACGTTTTTGCACATAATAATTTTCTGTTTACAGCTTTAAACTGTCTTGTTTTGTAATATATTGCATGGACTGTTGACAATACAATGGGAACGACTTATGCTGTCGCGTGTTTGTTAGGAATTCCTAAGTTAATTAATCAGTTGATTGACTCCTTGGTTTAAGGCAATGGTATGTGATAGTCAAGTAATATCGACTTGTACGTAATGCATGACAAGAATTCACAGTAGTTTTGCATCAAATAATTAAGTAAAAGGTTATTATTGATTGATATGGCATTTATTTTGTAGAACTCCATGATATCTTATGTTAAAATCAAAAAACGATTTTTTTGGTTCTACGTGATTTTATTCTATCTAATCTAATTAATGAACAAACTAACATTTTCTACTCGCCACTGCTAACTATGTTTAAATAAAACTTGATACCTACATTTATATAATTACTATTAAGTTGCTTTTAATTTAGATGTTACAATTCTGTAAATTCAGTCTGAAATAATGAATAATATATGTACCTATAATATAAAATAACATCTGTGAATTAGCGAAATTCCTTGACTAGTGAGTAGGTAAAGCAATAAAATTCACCCAAAAAGAGATTAAAGACCCAACTGAAATCAGGAATTTAGTAAAAATCCACTGATGTTCCTCTCCCTATTTTTAAAAACTGTAACTAATAAGCCAATATTGTATAAAATAAGATGTAAATGTTTCAACGCCACAGTTTGATAATGCCCTTACAAGGCGAAACAATTGTCACTAACTTGATAATAAAATCACGTAGAACAAAAAAATCGTTTTTTGATTTTAACATAAGATAAAAGGTTATTCTTTTGTAATTCATGATGCATTATGTGCAACGTAGGGTATTTGAATTCAAAACGTAAAATATGCAAGTTGAGGCTATCCGGCTGTCAAATATTTAAAATCTCGCTTAGATGGATGAATAAAGCAATCTTTGTCTTCGATAGACAATTTATAGTGAAAATTTATTATAAATCATTAAATTTTTAATGATCCTGTGTTTTGTTGACTCTATTCAAAATATTAGACGAATTTGCAGAAAAATGCACGGTTCTATATTATTGACATTATAAATTGTCGAGGGAAGATTGTTCAATGCGCCAACGTATTATTCATTTAAACAACGCAATGCCCTAATTGAATAAAAATTGCAATTTGACATCTCAACAGAGACGAGAAATTTGGAAGAGAATATGGATATCTAGCCGTTTACAGGGCTTATGACCTGTCATTGGCTGGGTTAAGTGGCCACTTGATGTGTTGTGAATAAAAATTGACTTACTGGGAATTTAGCGGCCGATCGCTTAGCTTGGAGGAAGTTTGTGGAATCCATAATATGTATGCTTAAGTGCGAAACTAAAAGTTTACCAAATCCACCCACTTGATCATGATAAAGCTTCTCTTTTTATGCAATACGATTAAAAAAGACGAGGGATAAAATAATTTCTCCGAAAGCCGTGGTTCGAAATCTAAATGTAAAACATTTAAAATTTTTTGATAATAGGTAACGCCGCGCCATCTATTTCTAAGATACCTATCTAAATATTTTTTATTATCAGTGTCTTTGTCGTTATGATTAATTTTCCTTTGATAAATGTAAGGGACAACTATCTCAGTTTATGTTCCCTCCATATTATTATTATTATTGTACAACCTCTTTGGCCATACTCCACTTATTGATCGGATATCGTGTGCAATTAATTCAAAAATTATTTTTGGCCAAACGCTATTTAAGTACGGTTTTTTAAAATTAATACATAAAATGTCAAAACACATCATCAGTGTGAATAAAAACGTTAAATATATTAAGAATTTAAGACAAAGCAATATAAATAAATGTACTTGGACAAATTAATTACTAATTTGACCCGTACCAAAATATATTTCATCGATTAAAATTAATAGATAAGCAAATCGCGAGGCAGACGCATAAATAACCAGAGAAAACCTGTTACATCAGTGTTTATAATTTGTTTTGAGACACCTCTGTTAAGTTAACGTAATTAGGCATTTATTACCATATTATAATCTCTTTTCGAATGCCAGTTAGGAGTAATTTTTTTTCATTAAAGCTTTGATACGCCCCGACCTTGGTCATTGGAAAAGATTTGATTACGATCCTCTTTGAACATTAACAATACATTATTAGTGCATCCGGATTATACGCCGTTTCCTGAATAAATAAAATGAGAATTTGAAAAAATTACATTGTTAGTATAATTAATAGTGCTAAGGAACTAAGTTTTTAGCACGCTAGTGTAGCCTTAAGACAATAAACATTGTTTTATTGTTGCAGTTAGTTTTTGCAAACGCATATTTTTTTGGCGTGGTATGTTTTCCATTCTCAATTAATAGTTAGGTAGGGTGATTTGTTAAAAACGACATGCTAGAAAAATTTTCTACTCTGCGATTCATAAACAAATAAAAATGTACATTGCATATTTTGATTCTGAAAATATTTTACTCATTAAATTCAAAATGATGACTAACGCAAAATGGAATTTGGTCGCCATTTTGAGTTACCAGCGACCCTTCATAAATAAAATAAAATAAAATAAAGGAACTTTCGTGACCGAAACCTGTACAGTCTGTCAAAAGACACGCTAAATATGCATTTTTTAAAAGCGTTATCGTTATTATCGTATGTTTGCACACAGGAAATTGTTAATATAGATAATAGTAATGTAAACATGTATTTTTTTTTCGTTTTTTTAAAATATTCAATACATCTACTTAAAAGATTACTTAAAAAAACGTTAGCTGTCAGGTCAGCCCAAATTTCGCATCGGCCATTCAATATTCCATTAATTTTTTGCTTTATACGGGACAGTTTTCAAACTGCACAAGAAACTGTACAGTTTTCTGTCCCGTATAAAGTGGACTTAAGTTCTACCATACCGTATTTCATTGTTACATCGTATTATACCTACATATCTCTCTTGTTTAATAATAGTGCTTAATTTCAACTGCTTCCGTCTTCTTGTTAATATTTATTTCTGTAAAAATCCCAAAGATAAATAATTCAAAAATAAATGCACATCATCACTTAAATATCCAAGTAATATATAGCGTAGGTGTAAGATTATGTTAGGTACCGTAATCACAAGTATTTTTAGACATCTATTAAAAGTTAAAAATACTGCACATTTCCTAGTCTATGAATCATTTTTTGTTCAGAGTTCCTTGAAGACTAATTTATTATTGGCAGTATACATTTATGCCAATTGGGAACATTAAATCATGAATGATATTGTTATTTTATGAAATATATTTTAGAGTATTAAAAGTGGTTATTTAAAGAAGGATGGATGACGCATGCTATACCTAATAAATTCAATTTTATATATGACCAAAGGAAGCGCGTTTATTTTAGCAGCTAATTAATTATTTGGCGTTCACCACTAGTTCACCAGTTCCTCGATTCTGAACGGATTTAACGGATACAATAACTCGTATAAATGTGTTCTTTTTTCATGAAAGTAAATTTTTTCATTCTTTTTTTTTCTTCTTGTGTAGTATTATTTTTTTTAAATATATTATTCTCTTATTCCTAAAAAAAATGTTTATGTATTTCAACATAATATCTTATATTTTTAGAATTATCTTTTTTTCTCTTGTCTTTCGTGCATTAAATTTTAAATTGCTGCATGAAAGAGTGTGAGTAAATTCACATTGACATACTTATTGCACCCACGAACAGGGTATGCCTTGGTGGGATTTTTGTTAATTTTTTAAATATGTACATGTATATGGAATATGTACACTTATGTATATTTTAATTTTTTTAACAAAAATTTTTCATGAAAAAAAATATTTTTTTTTCTACTGTTTTTATTTTGCTGCCACCTTTAGTTATCCTGAAAAATTGTAAAAATATGCCAAAAATGGGGGCTATCCGTTTTTAAGAATTCAAACACTTTTTTTAAAAATCGATTAAAATATTTCCATAGAAAATAGTTATACAATATTTTTTCGAAGCTTTGTGGCTGTCAACAAATCCAAATATCA
>JAGVSP010004009.1:0-66302 GCA_022494985.1 Micrasema minimum
ATGATGGTTTGTAATTTGATAATATTATAAAAACGTTTTAAATTAGAGAAAGAATTTCGGAATTTTAATTGTTACTGAAAGGATTAGAGTAAACTTGAAAACAATTCATTGTAAGGGAAAAACCATTAATCATTTTCAGTAGGTACTAAGTTTAGTTAAAAGGCAATATATTTGAATGCGAATATTAATTGGTTCGAGAAATAAGCCAATAATTAACAAGTTATTAAAACAATCGTTTGTTAAAATCCCTGAACAAGAAGCGCTGTTGTTTCGAAACCGGTCAAAATAATAATGGTAAGCTTACTATAGGGTATACTTTATACATACTTTACAGGGGTGTTATTGTAACAAATGTTTCATGTAAGTATAAACCTTTGTTGAGTTACGATAAACAAATAAATAAATAGTTAATACAATAAGAAAGTGGTTTATTATTCATTAAACTGATTTAATTTACATACGTATTGTACCTATAATATTTATGTAGGTAGGTACTAAAAATAAAGAGTAATGTCAGCGGTAGACTCTCGCAAAATTCCTCGCTGAAAAGTTGACAGAAGTACGGGAAGCGCCATATAGAGGTATGAATTGACCTACTTGCTACAATCTCCAACTTCGGTCAACTTGACGAGGGTGGAGAGCTTACCTAGGTAACAAATGACGCTTATATGGAATACTATTATCGTTTTGATTTTTTAAATATGACTGAGTATTGAGTATGAGGAGGTACCTAATGGGTGAAAATTTTAAGTAAAATACACCGTAGAAACATTTGTTAGCTAAAGTACCATGGCAAGTAACCAACAATTTCTCAAGTAACGAATTCAAACCAGAAATATTTAAGGGCATGTAGAAACACAATGTTGGAATTCTGAAAATAAATTAATATGCCGTGCCAAAAAGCCTATGTGCTCACGAGAGCTACCTACATAATATTGTTATAGTATCATAAAACACGAACGTGAGAGATTATGCCTCAAGTCGTAAACTGTACAGGAATATAAGGATTATACAATTAGTCATTTAATAACATGCAAACCATATAACAACAGATTTAGCTAATCTTGTCAGGGTGCGTATTGCTAATAGTTATTGTCAGCTTTCACATATTTTTTTTAAATAAAAATGAATATAACTATCAATACAACCTCCAAGAAAATGACATGTAATATAAGGTATCATGATGAGTATGATTGTGATTATAGATTCTTGGACAAACTCGAATCAAACGAGTTTGAAATTAAATTTATGACACATTTCTCAATTTCAGTTTTGGAAATTTTGTTTATACACGTTGGAATAAGGTAGAGGAAAGCAGTATTGGGCAGCGCGGCGGCAGATTAGGACAGTTTCAGTTTACCTGCTAAAATATTACATTGAATACCTACTTCTATCTTTTTTTATATACCTACTATGATATTAATAGTAAAATTTCAGTACCGCAGGGTTTTCAAAATGAATTAGAGTGCAAAGCGGCATTGATGGGATCTTCACGCTACAAAAAGCATGAGATAAAACTCAAAAGGCGGAAGGTACCATCTGTAAATGACGAAATGTGGTTAATTAAACTAGCGGTTCCCAATCGTTATTAACTAGCGGCGCAGCGTACATACAGCTTCAGTATTTAAAAATGTGTGTTACAATGACATATCTTTAATCAAACTCAAAAATATACAACATTTTGGGCCGTGTTCAAATTTATAAAATTCCTGGTCTAAATATGAGTAAAATAAATTGCAGAGTCATCTGCAGGCGATTACTAGTACTTAATTTAACTCGTCAGAAGAATCTTAACTACAAAATAAAGTAATTGGCCTTTAAATACTTAACTTTAATATCAATGCATAGATGGCGCGTTCAACTGCTGGTGGATGATTCTTGATTCGTAGCATAAATACAAAATCAAAAATGTTACCTGGTGTGGATATTCGCTAATAAGCGGAATGGGGAATGTTGTAGTACCTACATAAAGTGGCCACTTAACCCACAGCAATGACAGGTCATAAGCCCTGTAAACGCTTGAATATCCGTATTCCTGAATTTGAAAAAATTCTACCTCATCTCTGTAGGGATATAAAAATAAAAATATATCAAAAATATACATAAATAACAAGATAGAGTTATTTTTAATTAAGGCTCAATGTGAACTATATAATTACGGTAATAACCAGTACTAGAACGAGAAAACCATAATATGTTTTAGAACATTCCTTTAGCTTCAAAGCCTTTTCCAAATGTGCATTCCAGAATGTTCCAGATTCCACTACAAGCATGAGTGCTTTGCGGCACCCTCTTTACTATCTACGGCAACCTGAGACCCACGCTTAGGGAACCGCTGCCGCTGGCTGATTTAAACTGAAGCTTTGAGGTTATAATAATGTATAATACAAAACCAAAAAACTTTTCTGTACGGAAATTTAATTACACTGATCTTTCATGAAAGCTTGTAAAATTTATTAAACTCAATTGACAAAAATTTCAATAAGTTTTTTAAAAATCCTTTGGTATAATCTCTTTAGGTAATGGAAATTTAGGTAAAAAAATAAGTTAATTCCTTTTTGATAATTTGAAACCAAATATTTAGTTATTTAAGCCCTTAACACGAAAAGGTTGTGTTATGTGTTTAAGGTATTCTGTGAGTTACTTTAATTTAAAAAAATACAAATTTAAGGCTGAACCTGAGGCCAGCATTGGAAATTTCGGTAACTTTTTATCATAGAGAATCACGGAGTTATTAAAAAAAAAAAGAATAAAAAAAAAAGATTATGCTAAACCTCATTCAGTAAAGATGGAACAAATTAAAAACAATTACCTACACAAATAAAAGAACAGATCGAATTCTAGGGAATTAGTGCGCATGCTATTATTTGATTAAAGTAAAAAATCCATTTTGCGGCCACATTACGCGCGCGCCGTAAACTCGGTCTTCCGATGCAAACATTATAGGGTAAAACACAATATTTCTTTATAGCCTCGGTACTCTTCTTAAAGCCGGCGATAGTAAAAAGCTGAACTTTTTTCCAGAAGTAAAGGTTTAAAACCTTTTCTTTGGACAAAAAATGCTTTTATTTACAAACGGTCGGATACGCAAGGCTCCCCCGAAAACTCAAAGAAAACCGCGAAATCAGTTTAAAGGAGGGTAGAAAAATTGTTTAGAGGAAATTTTAAAAAACGACCCATCAAATTATTTAGCGAATGCCGAAAATATTTTCAGAAGCGTGGTAATAATATCTTTACCTTCAACAAAAAAAAACGAATTTCTAATCGGAGATAGCTACAAATTACAAAGTGACTGGATAATGTAAAGCCAAATTATTATACAATACAGATTATTTCTTATATACTTACTAACAACTAACCATCACGCCATTTTTTTCTCCGTAGGGGTAGACAGAAGAACGCCATACCACTCTGCACTGACACACTTCTTTCGCTTCCTTTACATTCATACACCTTCTCACGCACACCGATTATTCCGTTTTTTCACGTGTTCACTTCCAAGTGCTTGTCGTACTTGATCATGCTATGTCTTTCTCGGCCTTCCTCGGCTTATACATCTAGACACTTGTATTATAACTTATTTTAGCAGTTCTTTCGTCACTCATTCGCTCCACACGACCAAACCATTGTAATAGTCCTTTCTTAATTTTGTCGATAATGCATATCTCAGCCTTGCACTCTGCTCTAATTTCAACATTTGTTCACATGTCTTACCATACATTCGCCTGAGAGATCGCATTTCAACAGCATTCAGTCTACTTTCGTCCTTTTTTTTCCAACACCACGCTTCACCGCCATACATAAGGGTTGGTAAATTTTTTATACAATTATAATAATTAATTATTATAAAGCAATTCAATTTCTAAAACAAATCATAAATTTATTTGTTAATATTTAATGATACCTCCCGAAGTTTACACAATAATATTATTACTCTCTTCAAAGAAGTAAAACGTAAGTTGAATAAAGCATTATGGATTTAAGCGTTGTCGCTCAATAGGATGTAGTCTCGGGAAGAAAGAGAAGAATGGATTGCAAAGTCAATAATAAAAGTTTTCTATTTTCATGCATAAAAGCACAGTTACGGCACAATTTATTTTGCTAATAAAGGAAAGAATGTGAGGTTTTATTTCGAATTATCCTAATGTGTTCGCTACAATTTTATTATAACATGAGGTAACGAAAAGCGGTATGAAAACAATCTGGTTATCGGCCTAACTGCGGTTCAGGATCCGAGACATTTGAGCATCCTTTGAGGTGTTTACATTGAGCCCCTACCTTTGAAGAAGGGAGGCATTCACTGGCTCGTATGAAATCAGCTTTAACCTTTCCGTACTCTAAATGTACATACAAATTCCATATCGATTCAGACGACATCGACAAGGTAAATCCGGTATTCCTCGTCTACCGGAATCAATTTGATTTGTTGCGAAAAGTAAACAAACATCATAAGATTTCTCTGCACGTTGAGAAAAATAAAATGCTTAGTTCGTTATAAATTCATACAAAATACTGTTGAAAAATGTTGCAGTAGTTCGTCCTCCTTTCCTTGATCCAGACCTGATGGTGCATAGGGTTATTCGTAACTGACGGTGCATAGGGAACTGCATAATCACCAAGAGCAGTAAAAATCACGATCTTACGCTTGAGCGCCAGTTACAGTTATATCACATCTGTATTATTGCGGTAATAATTCTAAATTTTAGAAATTATTATTCTTAGTTAAACGACAAGTTGTCTTAGTTGTACAACGTCCACTGTTGACAATTCGTCGGCAGTTTGCGTCAGAGCTGCGGGACGTGAGCCTGACTTGGGAGGATGGACGGGAGCTGGCGGCCGACCGCTTGGCTTGGAGGCAGTTTGTAGAATCCATATGCTCCACATAGGGAGCGGGTATGGTATGATTATGATGATGAATGACAAGTCGGTGTCCATGATTCAAGTGAGGATAATATTATTTAAAGCATAGAACTATTCATTCCTAATTACTTACCACAAGGCGCTTCTCTCTTGAGAGCTTTTCAAGAAGATAATAATAGGAATGATGTTTTTCCTTTTTCCAATGAAAACCTTTTTTAACGATAAAATACACTTAAAAGTGTGACGTATTATCTGTTTACATTAGTAGGTAACTATTTGGAGAAAAATACTGTGGAGACTATATATATATATGAGGGATTTCTCCAAGGTGGAGACAAACACTACGTACAATAAATCAGAATAAAAGAAGTAAGCTGTCAATAATTTACTCTTGTGGTCTTGTCTCAGACGAGTTTTAGAATCTTGAGCTAAGCGCTAGTGTCTATGCATAGCGATTTACCCAGTATTGAATTTTAGATTGCGAAAACACAGACACGTTTCTGCTTAAATGTGACAGTCTCAAGCGTTTACAATATTGCAACTCACTAGACAAACAAGAAGCTCTTTGCGCAAACAAATATTATGCTACAAAAGCGTAGTAGATTTTACTAAAATGATAAATAAAAACAGCATTCAAAAGTGTATGACATGATTTATATATTGCGAACCAAATGAAAGATGTATAGTATATTAATATTCTACCCACTTAGCCACGAGCGAACAAACCCAACATTTTATATTGAAACAGAAACAAGTTAAAAAAATTAATTCATACAAGTTAAATAAAATGCTATGTTACATTTGTACAAAATTAAATGTTTTTAAACAATCTCAACACGTATCCAAACACGGATCACCAAGAGAATCAGCTAAATCTGACTGAAACTATTTATTTTTATCTCTATATAATTAATTTTCTATTAAAGTAATGAATGCCCTTGAATAATAATAAATGGTGAAGATCACGCGAAGGTTACTTTTTTCAGCTGGAGAGCATGATGAGTAAAATCGTTTCTACGATTGATGGTCTAACAGATTACTCAATTGGGAGACATTTTGAAAATGGGGTAACATTTAATTATTTATTTAATTATTTCACACAACTCAAAGAAATCAGAAAATCCTTTATAAAAACATCTTGTATTTCTAGAGCTGCGCAAAGTGTTACATCTTGACGCATTACAAAAATAACTGACGGACGCTGGAAAATGTTTTATTAATTCTAAAAAAAGTTTCGTCGCCAAATTTTGATTGTAGCTTTATGTACCTATGTAAATCCCGCCAACGACCAAACCAAGGTTGAGGCTTTACTGTATCTTATTGATATATTTATTTATTTATATTTTAATGTTGTGCACACAGTGCTATGTTTGGTACAATAAACTAAGAATTTTCAATTTGAGGTAACATATACAACATAACACCAATTACGTGGACAACACAATGTACAAGACAAATTTCTGAAGACGTGAAGTGAGCAAACAATAGTATACAAAGTGGTTATGTTATGTCATGTGTGTGTTGCATTAAATTTATAGACAACTTCCTGGAAACACTTTACGGAGTATATTCAGGAAGTTGTCTATGAATTTAATGCACTAAGATACCGTAAAGCCTCACCCCTGGTTTGGTCGTTGGCGGGATTTACATAGGTACATAAAGCTACAATCAAAAATATAACGAAATTTGGCGACGAAACTTTTTTTAGAATTAATAAAACATTTTCTAGCGTCCGTCAGTTATTTTGTAATGCGTCAAGATGTAACACTTTACGCGGCTCTAGAAATACGAGATGTTTTATAAAGGATTTTCTGATTTCTTTGAGTTGGGTGAAATAATTAAATGTTACGCTATTTTTCAAAATATCTCCCAATTGAGCAAAACGTTCGACCACCAATAGTAGAAAAATTTTTACTCAACTGGAAAGGAAAAAGAGACTTTAACGACATAATATGTGCAAAGGAAAATGATACCAAGTGACATAATTATATAATGTCGCTAGGTATCATTTTCATTTGCAGATATTATGTCGCTTCGTCACTTTTTCCTTTCCACCGTCGATACACGAAATCCTATATGATCATTGAACAATGCAAAATTCTCACAACAAAATGATTGTAGAAACTTGTTGCCAAAATAGCAGAAAAGACCACATGAAGTATTTTTATCTATATTATTATATTGCACAATGGTAAACTATTTCCAAAATTATTGCGCGTTTGTCATAAAAAAAATTGGTCGTTCATGTAAAATCATACACGGTGATAGGGATAATTGAATACCAACCGTCATTAAATTTGTTCAACTTTCCGGATTAATGGTGATCGATTACGTCACTCTGTTTCCAAAAAGAGTTCAATAAACGTAATATAAAATTATGAATATATCCGATTCAGAGGGGCGGAGCTTCGAAACTGTATCCGAGAATTAATAATGTTGGAGAATCTAGACAAGTCGGGTAAGTTAGCCGCCTAGTAAGATCTGTGATTCTATCCCTTGACAGTTCAGTGAAAGGAAAACAAGCAATAGAAATACTCAAACAATGCTTTGATAATAGAAGAGATGAGTAGTGAGTAGGTATCTGTATAATACAAATTTCCTAGCAATATAATATTACTCTGTTGGTGGTACACGAATGCAGTGCCTTGCGTTGAAAGTACGGATTACTGCTTACTACTACGTGCAAGGCACTGCTATACACCAAGCGCAGTGTGGTCTAAATATATTTTTAAAATAAAGTGTAACAAACGATGATTAATTAAAATAACTTGATGTTGCCATAACAAAAGCATTTATAAGATGGAATTGGCATTCACACCTACCGTGCGTTCACAAAATACGCGAAACACTCCCTGCAATGAATGGGTTAGTTTTGTTAGTTATTAGTACTGTAGCGCACCTTTTTGTGAGCTCATGTTCATATTGCAAATATTTTTATAACAGACATTGTTACTTACAGAATGAAGGACAAAAGTTACAAAAGAATTTTAATACGAGAATAAAATCATAGGTACTAATAAATTATGATCAGTATTAGAGTAATACATGAGAACAATGTGAATATATTCCTATTCCAAATATTACAAAATGAATACATTTTTATATTCGCTTCCAGGAGTGGGTTTTAAATTGAAGTGAAGAATTCAAAATAAATAAAATGTAGGAATGAAAGGACTGAATTGTATGTACAAAACAGGATAAAAAAAGGACGCTGAAGCATTGGCCGGTTCCGTGATTTATCTGCCACGGGGTAAGAGTTGAGGAATAGGGGTGTTCTCAAGAGGGGACCTTCGAAATTTAAACCCTAGAAATGTTTTTTTTTAAAACGTCACTTAGCTTACAACGCCGAACAAGTCATTTTTGTTCACTTCTTTACAGGATGACAAATAACTTATTTATTTTATTGAATTGAAAAAGAAAATATAGACTACCCTTTTAATAAAGGATGTTTTATGGGTAAATAATTTATTTCACTACATGTCAATCTCATTGGTAGCTCGACACGTGCTTAAAAAATGGCATAAACCCTCTAAACGTAGAGATATCTACATTCCCTCCCAAACTTTTCGTCTCTGTTTAGATATCAATGTAAGGTACACTGCATTTGGTGCAACTAACCTCTGCATCAAATGATGTGCATAAGGCAAAGGATGATTTAATTTTGAGACGAATGTGGGAATGCTTGAACGTGTTTTTCGGCCACCCTAAACATTTTCAGTCAAAACACTTACTAGATTTTGAAATTCGCCACCCGAGAGAATGCTGTCCTTGGCGTTATTTCCATTAATTGATGGGTCATGTCGAGTGAACCGGTGGCGAGCGATGGTTCAAGGGGTTGAATTTCGGTTCACTGATCCCCGATAGATGAGCAAGCCCCCGTTGAAAACTACCGCGAAACAATAAAGATATCTCATATTCATTATATTATTCTTATTCCGATCTGAATAAAAGCGGCAAAGGTAAATATTATAACATATATTAGAATTCATTATTAATTGGACAATGTGCTAGGTAGTATGACAGTATAATTTACTAGATTTTTCATTCATAATCGCTTTGCTGCTTAAGAGGGAAAATTATGCATTACAATGTAATGTAATGTAGGTATTTAATGGAAAGCTGAATTTATTATTATTGATTACTACCTAATTCCCTATTAACTAATACTGGTAATATTAAAAAAAATACTATTTATAAGAAAATAAACTGTAATATTGTATCTTGTTTATGAATTATACAATTTTGAGTGATATTAATGGATTAGTACATGAATTTAAATTATAAGAAAATAAAAAAAAATTGTAGACATTTTAAATTATATTTGCAGCGCTTCTTATTTATACTTAAATCAAAATTATACGATTTAATGCCTGGCGTAAAAGCACTGAATTCTAAAATCTAGGTGTCCAGAGACATTTCGGAAACGGAAGTCGGATCAACGAATTTATTGTAGTAAACAAATGATAAAACTTAATCAAGTTAACCATTGACTAGGTCGACTACTAAGTTGTTCAATTGCTGAAAGATGCGAAACGCTGTACTCGAAATATGAGAATGGTCATCAAGAGCATTAGTTACATTAAGTTACCAAACATATAACATGACGACGGGAAATCCTCCAAGTATTTACGACCAAACGACCACCATCATAGTTAATTAAGTCCGTTTGCTGAGTTAATGAATCTTTTTCAAATGTTAGCAAAATGAAAAGAAAAATCCTTGAAACAAAACTAATTCATCACTACGGTTACACGATCCGTGAGTTTTAAAACTCTTTTTTTAATAAATATAATTTAATTAAATTTTTATACAACATTTTAAGTGATTAGTCTGTTTATACGCAGAATAAACAAACAAATAAATAAATAAGATAAAAAATCAGACAAAGCCAGTCAGAAATTATGGAAAGGTTTTAAAAAAGGGGGACTACTTGAAAAACTCTCACCTACGTCATCATTTATATAATTTAATTGGCACAGAAAAACATGAATTTTTCCAAGAGCCAGAGTGGTGTTACCTTTGGAAATCTTCCATCGAGAATAAAAAATACCGTCACGTTTTATTGAATAACCCCGGGGTAAGAAATTGTCGTACTTCTAATTAGCAGGTTTTTAAAAACTCTCTATTCAAGATACTGCCAAGAAAATAAACATCGAACTCAAGTTGTAATTAAAAATGTACAGAAAGGGTAGGTTTATTAAACAATCTAGAAAAGTTACGTAAACGTTACAAGGAATTCGACGTTCATAACTAAAACATATAACTTTATAAACATTTAAACTAAGTTGACGTAAACATTTTTGTAATTTATCCAATCAAAAATACCTCTTCACTATATACTGTAATGTATCAAATTGCAATAAGAAACTAATTAATTTATACCAAGAGGTAACTCATTCTTTATTTTCAATAACTATAACATTTTCCAATGATTAAAGTATAAACATATAATAATACAAATTTTATGAAATTAAACAACCTTTGTTTTAAACTTCTTTTACTAAAAAAAGTTGTTTAAAACAAAAGTTGTTTAATTTCATAATTATGGAAAACTACAAAGTGAGTGCTACAAACATTGAGTTAATACAAATTTTAATTTAAAGATTGGAAAATTAATGAAATCCACCTACTCAGAATTCACAACAAAAAACAAAAGTCGATAAAGCAAAAGCACTTTTTATCTAGAAAACTTTGAAGTCTCACAAAGCAATCAAAATAAAAGTTTTAAAAGTATAGGTATAAAATCATATAATAATAAAAAAATGAAAATAAATAAAACTTATTCGATCATTCTAGCTCAAATTAAGGGTAAAAGGATGACCTTTTTTGTGCATGGAGATCCACACATACATTATTGTTATACAAAACAGATATATACATATTAAAAACCCTTCTTCATAGTCTTTAAGTTCAATCCTACTACTACTACTACTCTCCCTTATCCGCACCCAATGACGCATAGGGCACTGCATTGGTAAACCAAGTTCATACAGTGAATCTTGATCATTTGTTACATGCAGACAAGATGATCAATCTTTGCTTATACACATATGAAATATTTTATGTGAAAATCACATTCAAATAAATATTTCATATTGACCCCCAACGAGAATCGAGCCCACCCACGACCTCCATGGCAGCCCAAACGCGCTAGATACACCACGAGTCGGACAAAAATTCCAATCCAAGCCCCCCCTTTCAATTTGTAATTTGTGTTAAGATAGATAAATACAACGTAACAATTTGAACAACTGAATAGTGAAAAAACCTAACCCAAAAAATTATATAGGAGCAGAGAAAATCGATTTAAATACAATACAATATTGTGTGACACCGAACATCTGTATTTCACTGTGTTATAAAGCACCTGACAATACATTAAATACAAGAATACGAGATTGCGGATGACCGAAACATCGGGTTAAATACTATTGTTGAAATATCTAGTAAATGTACTCAACAGAATAAAACAATTGGGGTTTATTTCGATACAACTGAAACACGTGAAATATTGTAAAGATTCCACCCCTTTGTGTAAAAACGTGTACGGCCAGGTTATTTGGTGAATTATGGGTTGACAAAGATGAACATTTCAGAGTTGGGGAAGTGAGAATAATATGATATTCGCGGGCTTTATTGGGTACCTAAACTGTACAACATCAGTTTAGCTGTCATTTAGGTACTTCAGCCCTAATCCTTCACGGCCATAACAGACAAAGGGGAGCAGACAAAAGTTTGTATTTTAAAATAAAATAGATTTGTGAATCTCATCAAGGATAAGTATGATTCGGTTCCTTTAATCCTTTTTGGCTATTATTAAGGATCTCCAGCAAAGCGTGTTCGAAGAATGAGACAATCCTAATTAATCTTCCGTTCTTTTCCGCATATAACGTCCAAAATTGGATCGGCGACAAAATTGCGCTACGAATTTGAAGGCCTGTCTGTGATACTGGAGTTTGTATGTAAAACATATTTAAATTTAGCGTATAAATAGGTATACAAGAGTAACTCAATTTTAAGTGATATTGTTATTTTGCGCATTATTCCGAGGGGGAGTACCTCGTTGATATATTGGAAAGTGAGAGACCCAATGAATATACAATTAACAGGCACTCACCCGATCCTATAAGACGCCTCTAATTATAACAATATTGAATAAATTTAAATTACTTGGTTACATTGGCGCCACAAGAACCATTGCTCTATAGTCCTATTATAGTAGAGCTATACGACAGTTAATTATTTGTTCTATTGATTTATTTTTGCCATGACTTGAAATAATTAACATGATCACTTTTTTCATTGAAAAACAATCCTTCCGCGACAAAATCCATTATTTCTCAACACTAAATATTTAATCTTTTTATGTCTACCATGACATTTTTCAAATTCTTGGAGTACTCGCAAATCGTGTTACGAAAAGGCAATTTACTGATAAGGGAATTCTAAAAACATTACACCAAATGGAAAATATTACACCAAATCAACCTTGACAAAGAAAAAGGGAATATTTACATACACGAGTATGTGTTATACAGAGAAATAAGTATTTAGATATACATATACAATAAAAAGAATGTCTTGTTATGATTTTCTAGAGATAATCTAAGTAGTGAGTGGATTTTGAAATTGTACTAAAAATTAAATTGCACAAGCGAATAAATCTACATATAGAGTTTTTCTCTGTTATTGAAACTCTTGGCTATTTAAGGTAGTCAAATATAATTTTAAAAAAATATTTAAAATTATTTTCGAGCTATCGGAAAATCCAAGTTTCATTGGGTTCACGGAGAGTGCAGGAAACTATTAGGGAATTAAAGTCAGATGAACCAGCACAAGAATTGAAGTAATTTCATGGCTGCTACAGGGCGAATGCTACATCGACATGTTTCGATGTTTCAATTCTTTGGCGACCGTCTGCCATTGAATTCAGAAATCTTTTTTTTTGGTAGATACTGTTCGTTAAAAAGTAAAAAGGAGCTATACGAGCAAATTGATTCCTAGTTTGTAAAACTGAACGAATGAAGTAAATTTGTGCTTAAAAGTTAGAAAAACTGTAATGAACCAATCCACATTTGGTGGATACTTAAGTAGGTATATTCTATAAAGTATTGATCCTGATGGTAAAGCTAGCAAGGTCTAGGGCACTGAGTATTAAGTGTGTGGTGATTGGTTATTTCACCACTAAGCCATTTTAATTGGCAATACTCTGCTGCTGTGTTTATTGTTGAAAATATTGGAAATTACCTACACCATGCATGTAGTAGATATGTATTTCTCAACAGTCTATTTTGGCGAATGCGTGATAAAAGAACGGCTAAAAGAAGTTTAAATGCAAGTGTGTCTGGATGTAGAAGCCGAGGAAGGCCGAAAAAGATATGGCATCACCAAGTACGACAAGTACATGAAAGTGGACAAGTGAAAAGTCGGAATAATCGGCGTATGTGCATGAGAAGATGTATGAATGTAGAGGAAGCAAAGGAAGTATGTCAGGACAGAGTGGTATGGCGTTCTATCCTCTCTGCCTACCCCTACGAGGAAATGGCGTGATGGTTAGTTAGTTAGTTAGTCTATCTAATGTAGTAATTCACAATTTAAGCAGTAGAAGACGCACGTAAGAAGGGTTGGTTGGAAAACATATGCAATAAGCTCACCATTGTAGGTACACTAACTTATGCTAAATAATTTGTACACGAAGATTTAAATAAACAAATAAATATAAGAAAATACATTGGGCTACCATGCATGAGGTCGCGCTTTCGATTCCCGTGGGGATTAACACAAAATATTGATATAAAAAGCGTTTTTTTACATTATCATTACACGTACGTACGAAACTTTGGACTGGCATTGAAGCGTAAGATGTTTGTTTAATCTTCCCTTCAATCAATGATGTAACCAAGTAATATCTACGCAGTGCCCTATGAATCATTAGGTACGGATAAGGGGAGGAATGAATGATTCAGTATTCCAATTTGACATCTCAACAGAGACGAGAAGTTCGGAAGGGAATATGGCTTATGACCTGTTATTGGCTGGGTTAAGTGGCCACTTCTGTTTTCACTTATTGTTACACTTACAGTATATTGTGGTGAAATCTAATTACATAATGAACAATTTCTTATTCGTAAAAAGCAGCATTCTGAAGTTGGCTTTCACTCGGAGTTGAAGCGAAAGAGAAAAATATTACGATAAGAATGATAACATTCCATAATACTTTATAGTTAGTCCTCCAAGATAACTCTTCGTTTATTAAACTTACGCCGACATGACATTTTGTCATTGATTGAGGAATAAGTCTTTTATCCGGGTCCGTTTTTCTTTTCAAACATCAAACCAAAATTTTGATGAGAGACTTTATTAAAAACGATAGTTTTGCAGAAAAATAAAACTAAAATTCATTAAACCAACGGTGCGATCCGTTTGTAAATAGGATTATTAATAACCGAGATACGATCATTTTTTTGTTTTAATAAAAAAGAAACATTTGAGCTCCTATGATATACTCAAATATTTCAAATTCGGGCTGCTTTCAAACAGTCTGAAATAACTGTGCCAGAAAGCAGGAAACAAGTTGCGCTGGAGTGGGATTCGAACCTAGAGGTTCTTATCCGGAATTTGAAGTTTGGGTTTTGCATGCGATTGGTGAAAAACCGTACAAAATCGTTACAAAACTCCAGCTTTAAATGATCGTACCAAATAATTAAAATAGTAAATTGACTTGCATTGATATATAAGGTTGTTGTAAGACACGAAATTCACATGTCAGTTTAAGTAATAGGCCTGTAACCCAAAAACAGTGACTTCACCGATCGCATGAATCCAAAGTTTAAATTATTGTATCTCGCTTATTAATTATCCGATTTACTAACTGATTGCACCGATGCCGATAGGTATATGATTTTTTGATTATTGTTTTTTCTGCATTCAAAGAATTTCGGAATTATAAGACCGGCAAGAGTATCGCGTATTTTGTGAAGATCACGATATGTGTAAATTGGCTCTAAGGTCTATGCTCTGAACATCTCTATTATCCTAAGTAAAACACGATTCTGTTTATAGTTTGTTCGAATCAAAGGGCGCGTGCTTTTTCAACTGTCTGGAGTATTATTTGGACAGCAACTGAAAAATCTCTGAACAATTTGATTTTGAGAGGACAATTTCAGAGCAAGAGCCAGCTGTCGCAGGGCGTAGGCACCTACTCACTGTAGAAGGGGGAATCAGGTACCCAGATACAAAACGGACAAATATCTACAACAATGATGTTCAACTTTGTAGTTATTTTACCACTTCGAATGATTTTCGCAAACAAATATTTCATAACATTGGACTGGACTTGGACTAGCGATGAAGCGTAAAACTGATCATCTTACCTTCACGTAGCAAGTTATCAGGATTGAACTTGGTGTACCAACCCAGTGTCATACCATCGGGTGTGGATAAGGGAAAGTAGTAGTAGTTTCTATTTACGAGTATTTTGAATTTCTTATTCGAGTGTTCACAAGGAGCGGTACTCCGAAACCGGTCGGCAATTTAAAATGATACAATAATAAAAGTAGTTTAAAACAAAATATATTTGATTTAATATTAGAACTTACTCCATAAATTTATTTTTTTTACAATGATTAAGTATCTCATCAGTGTCGCCGTATTTAAGGACAGCAAGCGAGTTAAAATGTAACATAATAAGCTATTGTAAACGCAATTTAAAGATCGAAAAAAGTAAATTAATTATTGAGAGAAAATTACTGGTTAAGTGTTTTCAAATCACCGAGGAGGCTTTTAATTCCATTTGTTCAAAACTGTGTTTTAAAAATCTCTTGTTTATGAAAGCTTCAGGGGGCAGAGTGCTATTATCAACTTGATAAGAAGAAAGTAAAATTACCTCGAAACGCCGACATCTCCTATTCAAAGGAATAATACGAAAGATAAATTAATAAGGACACTTATTCCAACAGATTAAGTTAATATGATCAGTAGAAAGATAAATAAGGACACTTATTCCAACAGACCAAGTTAATATAATCGGTAGAAAGATAAACAAGGACACTTATTCCAACAGACTAAGTTAATATAATAGGTAGATAAAAAATTAAATGACTCAGATGTGTTATTTTTTGGCAGTTTCCTACAGGCTTACTATATTTACTAAAATATTTAATGAAAAATTAATATTTTTTTGGTAGTATAAAATATGCATTCTATGAAACAATGGAGTAAAAACATCGCTCAAGTGCTAAATGTTTTATAATATACAAAAAAAATCAAACTATAGATTATTTCAATATAAATCGATTATACCCAAACCTAATTTTGGGTTACCTCAATATACAAATAATAACAAAAGATGAACCTAACCGATTATCCAGCAAAATTGATAAAATCAGTCTTACAAAAACAGTGCGCACTATCAAACTATAATATTGTAATGTACCTAGTCAATAAAACTCAAACGTTTAAAATTTTTTCAATAAATTGATTTATTTTTATTTTTCACACTGTTGAGATGTTTATTTTGAGATACTCATGTCAAGTATTTGATAGGTACAAATAACATCTTCCATTTTATTTTGCTTACACAAAATATTTGCTTTTTGTTTTTATAATTTTTATGCCTACTTCTGATTGACACGAGCCTAATAAATGTCACTCTGGCTTCAATCTGTCAAACAGCGTAAACCAGCTCTCGATTTAGGAAATACGTTCTTCAGTAAAAAATAAATTCCTTTAAAGGACGATTTCGAAAAGTGATATTATTAAAGGTTTTTCTGTATCAATCTTTAAATCAGATATTGCCAATTAATTTTTCTTTTGAAAACCCACCGGTAAAAATTACCAGCCAATGTTCACGAAAAATTAATTTATCACATTTATGTTATCAATAGTGAGTAATTTGTAAAAACATTTATGTCCGCTACGTTTTTCCATATTATTTTCTCAAACCGCCAAAATATATTTTTAAGAATATTCCAAGAGAAAAAATCTGGGTATTCTGAACAGAGCATAAGAATAAGAAAGGGTCAAAGGAGCGCTGGGTGAAAAATAAAAGAAAATAACATTTGATGGCTTCAGAGTGTCAAGACCTGTCGGTGTTAATGCAAATTAGCGCCATTCTTACCTCGACCTATAACAATGCCTGCCTTAACCTCACTGAATTACGAGTATGACAGTCCTTTGTGAAAATATAAAAAAACTTCATTCTTGACCCTAAAGGCGATATATCTTTAAAAAAGTAAAAATAATTTTTGTTTGCTTCTATAGCGAATAACGTTTAAAAATTGTCATAAATACTAACTAAAATCGTAAATATTTTAGTAAATGTTTAATTGAATCTCACGTAAAATATTGCTTAAAAAGGTTGTAGTAGAAACTGAAAGCAAAATTCACTATGCACAAAATATAAAACTCACTGGAAAGAGAAAAACCTTTTGAAATTTTATATTTTAGTGTGGAACACTTCACAGCTTGACCTAAATTTTCGTCGAGTTTCATTTAATACGTAGGTACAAAACTACACTACTGCATACGTCGCTTTATTCATATGCTTTAAGAAATTAAACGAACGAGACAGTTCATTATTGCGAGCGCTTTAAATTCTGGGATGGAATTGAAGGGTGCTTTATAACAAAAAATAAAACTGTCATTCAATTTACAGTTTGTTTTTATACACTTTTAATTGATATATAAACTAAAGTGATTTTAATAGAATATAAATAAATGGCAATAAATGTTGAAAATTTTAGCCAAAATGAACGCATACAAACACGAATTGTGCACATTATGTTTTTCTGGGTTATTTTGCCGTGTTTGTGGGCTGTGTGTTGCCGACGTTTCGGAGCACATCGCAGTGTCCATCTTCATCTCCGTGAAATCTTGCGAGCTTTGATTACGAATTGTGCAATTGAAACATAGACGAATCAATACATTTTATATTTTATTTTATTTTACGTTATTATCTTTCTTCCACAGCTAAGATCATCCTTCTCTAAATCTAATTACTGGCCATAATGACCTTAGGGGATGTTTGGGATAAAATTTTAAACGGCTGAATAAGATAAAAGAGGGCTGTAAAATGCGAGAAATTTGGTTAAAGAGAAATCCGAACACAGTCACTGATAGCAGAATTACCTACGTGAAACACAATATCAAAATCATATCCTTTTGCCCAAAGGGATTTTACGAAACATCTAATTACATTTAACCTCGACGCATAATCTAAAAATAAAATGCTTGCGTTTACTGTAGAAAAGAAAAAGCATTTTAAAGAGTGGTTTATTATTTTATCTTACTCATCTCTTCTACTTGCGTATAATGTAAATTTAACGATGTGAAAGACACGGCGATTGGAATGCTAGGAATTATTATAAATATTAAGAAGTTTAATAAAATGTGAACCCTATATTTTATTTGCAGCATAAAGGAATAATTAACTCAAAGTTTGTAGCACTCAGTAAAGGAATAATATTTAAAAAATAGAAAATACCACCAAGACATAATATCTAGATACAAGATATATGTATTACCCTAATAGTGATTAACTTTTATAATGCATAGTTTGTAAAACGCTATTTGATCGCTTAAAGGGATATATTTACGGATTTGAATAATAAAAGTAAAAATACTTTTTGAATGAAAAAAACCCATGTGTACCGGTTTGTGGTAAAACCGAATGTTGAACAAATTGGATTATGTTTACTCAACTCCCAAAAAAGTATTGGTAGATGGAAATATAGGTAGTTACTATGTATTCGTGAAGTTTGCTTCAAACGGAATAACGCAAGGGATCTCTGCTTTTACAACGAACATTTTCAGTTATTTTGCAAACGAGCATGGTAAAGAATTTAAAATGTTTTGTTGCAATTAAAGAAAGTGAAAACCTTGCATCAGTAAAAAACATACGTACTTATGCATCGTTAGAAAGATTGTAAAGATTGAAGCGGACAGATTTATGCGCGGAACAATACAGTATCACGCCTAACGCACTTTTATAACCACAGGTTTAATCATTGATTTTAATTTATTTTTTTATTGATTTTTTTTACTATCACAAAATAAATTCAAACAAAATATTATAAGAGCGCTAACTGAGCAGAGATGCATCTTTACACACTTAGGCTTAGGGTTCGTGGTCGAGAGGGGGTCTGGGCTAGGTTCTTGATTATGTTTTGCGCATTGGATTTAGTTTAAGGTTCAATGCGTGAAGCGTATTCGGAGCTCAGCTAAGGGATAATTCACGACTATAACTCTCGGCCTTGCACTCTCTTTAAACTAATAAAACCACACCACACATACACATTTTTTTGGCTAAATAGTGTTTTGATATCATTCTTCCTTTAGTATTTTTCTCTTTTTGTTGTTTCTGACTACATTATAAAAATGTGAAATCTGTAATTAGCCTCATGGTCAGCTTACTTATATTGTATACTTTACTATACTTTATTATGTTCATAGGGCTGTTGATTTCCAATACATAAATAAATAAATTAGATAAATATTTTTTATTGAAATTACTTGGTGGAATTCCATGATTAAATTAAAAATTATATTCACCTTTTATAAGTTATATTCAAATAATTTAATTAATAAATGTTAAAATCAATAAATTTAATATCGCTAAGCAAGCACATTATTATTTCGAACAGAATTATTATTAATCCGTGCATATAATTAAAATATGCGGATATCAAAGTAGCTTTCTCGGTTGACGGTCTGCATAATTTCAGAATTATCGATTACCGAGTACTAGAACATAAATCTCCTTAAATCCTCGGACCATATTGTTACTGCGATGACGTTGCAGAAGCTCGATTACTCTCGCACATCCATACTAAGAGATAAATACCTTCCAAGTTCTCTCGACCGTGTAAGTGTACTTCAACCCCACCGGGCTTCATAAGATCATAGTACCTACCACTTTCGAATCAACTCCGTACCGATGAGTTATAAAGACTTCTCTGTTAATGAAAAACCCGTGCAGATCGAATTAGAACAAATCCTAACAATATTAATGCATAGGCACAAAACACTCGAGTATTTATGAATGTCGATACAATTAACGAAATAATTCATCATTAAAAATTATACAATCACTTACATAAATATTATACCTTAGTAATTAAATATATTATGTCACCTAAAACGTGCGTTTAATCATAATGTTCCTGCGCCGTAATTATGTATGAAACATAATTTTCACAAAATTCAATTGACATTAACATTGGATGCAGCTTATTTAGGCTCATTATAGTTAGGTATACTTTGTAGATTACAAAGCAGAATTTCTCTTCACTCTAAATATATGACGTAACAAAACTTGTAGTACAACCCTAAAAATTGGTGAATCGACATCATTTTTGGAGTTGAATGTATAATATGACTTTTGAATCTGAGTTTAAATTTTTTTTTTCTTCTCGTATAAGCTTACATGAGTACCTACCGCAGATAAAATAAAATTGCACCAATTCTTATTTAAATTAGGTTTTTGCTATTGTTTTCTTTATGGGTAGTATTAATTTTATAAATAAGTTATATTTGAGGACAATTTGTTAAAATAAAAAAATGTTATTGTACAAAATCGACTCCAAATATGATTTAATACAAGGTTTCCCGCTTGTACATCGAGTTTTGTTATACCAAGTATACATCACTATTGCCAAGAAAATTAACTAACAAACTTAAATATCTTACAACAACTTATTCTAGAGATGTACAATGAAAGCCCCACCCTTTCCCTAGACTGTTTTAAAGACTATTAAGTCTTTTTTCAGTCCAGCCTACTCTACCGATTTTTTTAACAACTAAACCGAAATTTTAAGATTGTTAGTGTGATAAAAATACGGTTGAATTTACGTTATGTACGCGAACATTGCCCCTACCACTGTCTCGGCTTATGTATCATAATTGTCATTGTTTCCATCACCCAAACCAAACCAGAGTCGGCCCAATTTAACAGTAGTATAGGGTATGTTAGTTCTACTCCGATCATTATTTATTATTAATTACTACCAGCCGTGTGGAGGCCGCATACTGCCTCGCCAGTCCCCCCATCCCGGACATCTACCCGTGCATCCGCGATCAGGGTCTCAAATGAGGGGGGGATTAGGGAAAAGAGGGGAGGGGACAGCACGCATGTATGCATCTCGGACTCTCATCCTATTCACTATTTCATACGTCCCCTGCCGTACCTTATCACAACACCTATCCAAATACCATCCTATCCTTAAAAAAAAACACAATACAATTGAGTTGAGGGCTGGGATATAAATACTACTGATGCACAGACCATTGTGCCAATGGGATGGTCAAAAGTTAATCAGACTAAATGGATGTATCGTCTTGAGGCGTGAACAATGGTATTATGCTGATCCAATATAATATTATTATACAGGTAGGTACAACCGTAGGTATGACCGCAGGAAATATGAACAAGACTTAGCTAAGTAATTGTATTGTATTAGTTAATTAATCCATTTATACAGGGGAAATACGTGTTCCTCTGGACGTATTTCAGTTTCGGTCTTACTTTTTTTCATTAAAAACTATAAGCTATTTATTTGATAACATTTTAATTACATTCAATGGCGTTCGGATAAATGATCTATTGTAAAACGATTTGTAGTTGGTAAATCCTTTTGATTGTATAATAATCGAAATAAACGCAATTAAAACATTGTAACCCAGAAAAACATTATCGGTAATACCCTGTGTGTTACTATGGTCACTGTGTATTGTTCCTGTAGACAATACTACTTGTTCCTCTGTACAGGAGTGGATCTTACGTAAATTCGTTGTTAGGTTATTATACATGGTGTAACAAAACTCGGAGTACCTACAACCCGAAAACTGGTTAATCTACATCATATTTGGAATCGAATGTGTATGACTTTTTAATCTTGAAAAAAAAAATTTCTTCTCATAAAAGCTTTCATTAGTAGCGCAGATTAAGTAAAATTGCGTGAATTTGTATTAAAATCCGGTTCAAATCCAAAAATGTTATTCTACAAAATCGATTCCAAATATGATGTAGATTCACTGGTTTCCCGCTTGTGCATCGAGTTAATTTACACGGTGCATACTTAGAATAGATACCTAGCCTCGCGGTTTCTTGGCGAAACACACATTCTAGAATAAAATTTGAATGGTACAAAGCATTTTAACATCGAAACCTAAAACCACTAAATAAAAAAATTAAATAATCACTTTTTTGGTGGAATAAATACAATAACCGTCCATCACTCGGATTTCGTGATTAAATCAGTTGCATACATTTAAATGCGCACCCGATGACAATCCTTAATAAACGTATAATTTACGAAATAGCACCACTGTCCAGGTCCAAAGCAACACGTATTGCCCCTACCTGGTATAAATTAATATCATTGTGACACTACACTGAAGGATGATTGAGTGACCGCACACGGCCGGGCCTAGTGATAACGTAATCTGTACATACTACCGGCCTATATACCACACAAGGAAGACTTTTAATATTATAAAAAATATTTCAATTATATTAATCTATTTATTTGAGTCTAAGGCGTATAAGTATAGTTTATTAAAGCGCAAAACTTCAAAAAAAAAGTCATGGTATGATTAAGTAGAGGCGTCAAGAAGTGATAACGGTCATATAAAAAATTGATTTTTTTTTTTTTTTTTAATTTCAAAAATACATTTTACATGTATTCCCCATGAGTTACAATAAACTCATTTTGATAATCAATGTGCGTGCATAGAAATATGTATGAATGTGGAAGAAGCAAAGAACGTTTGCTAAGGTAAGGCGTTCTATCTTCTCTGCCTATCCCATTATGGAAAACGGAGTAATGGTTAGATAGTATATAATATACAAGATAGTGTAATATATTTAAATAGGGAATAAAGTTCAATTATTATTACACATTGTTAAGGTGTTCGCAGCTTAGCTTAGGCAGAACCTTGCTTAACATACTTGCTTAAAAACACAAAAGATTTTTTTGTACTAGGAATACATAAAAGAATAGTATAGAGTATAGGAAAACTTATTTTAAAGAATATTGTATCAATATTGTTACCATTTATTGTAAAAAAAGTTCGTGAATTATTAAACGCAAACAATAAACACTCATTGTTCGAATTTGATAAAGAAAACAGCCATTTTGAATATAAGTAGCATCTTTGTTGTGGGAAGAATGAATAATTTCTTCTTAGAAACGTAGACGTGCCCAAATCGCACAAAGTAATGTTCAGGGTAAAAACTGTACAGTAAAGTTTTACTGAAAAACAAAAAGAAAACAGCATTTATCGCTTTACAGGTTAAAATTTTGTGATCTGCAAAATCTACGCAACTAGAATCTATACTTCTACTTAGGTTAGGTTAATGCGTGACAAAGGTTTTGTGTGAAAATATATTATCTTCATTAATGTAATTTCAGAAAGTTAAAAAAAAACAGATAAACAGTCGTAATAAGAAACAAAATTAAAATCTGACAGCCTGTATTAAGTATCTATAAAAACCCGAGTTTTAATTTTATCCCGCTTACAATAAAAATCATATATTCCACTTATATTAATCATATATTTACAGAATAGAATAGCCAAAAAGATTTTACGATGCGAGTGTGTCTGGATGTAGAAGTCAAAGAAGGCCGAGAAAGATATCGCAAGATCAAGTACAACAAATACTTGAAAGAGGGCATGTGAAAAGTCGAAATAATCGACGTGCGTGCATGAGAAGACATTCGCACGAATGTGGAGGAAGCAAGAGAAGTGTGACAGGACATAGTGGTGTGGCGTTCTATCCTCTCTGCTTGCACTTCGGGTAAATTGAGTGATGGTTAGTATGATGATAAGGCATTACTGAAATAATAGATGATAATATTTTTTTTATCATAAATGATATCATAAATGATTTTTATCATAAAAAGCAATGATACAATTAAAAGAGTATATTTTCATAAGACATGATATAATAAGAAAGATAGAAATTTATTCCTAATTTGACTCTTTAATTTTAAAAATAAAAAAATATTTAAAAATACAAAAAGTAAAAATACAAAAAGTAAAAATATTTTTTTTATTCAGCTAAATTTCTAATATAATATCGTCTGGACTTATATTGAAATCTGAATGTTATCCAAGATAAAAATAACAGAAACATTTTTTTTAGAACGCTTTAAGCCCTCGCGTTTTCACAAGGAATCAAACGGAAATCGGAGAAGATATTATACAAATATACTCGTACGTACTTGGTAAAATAAAGTTTCCCAAACAAATTCCGTCAACACGACTTATATTGGAAAATGTGATTGAAAGTTAAATACATATATTCGGCTGAGGAAAAATACTTAAAATTTACAAAATGTGTAAATTTCTACTAAGCACTAGTTTAGGAGATAAAATAAATAAAGAAAATAGAAACGAAAACCATGTTTGATTTCGTAATTAATTGCGAGTTTAATATTAAGAAAAAACCATTATATTATATTTAAGTCGATTAAATACACAATTCTGAATTATGATTTGGTAAATTGAAAATGCACTTAAATAAAAAAGAATAATAATTACTAAGGAGGAATAATATGTAATATTTCACTTATTCCAATATTGAGAAAAAATGTTTATCAAAATTTACACATGTTAATCTGTTCATTATTACAAACTATACGAATTTATGTGTGTGTTACGAAGATTTTTGAGACTGTTATTATATAATATAATAAGATACAAGTAGAAATAAAAAAAAATTAAAGGAAAACAATACCCACATTATAAAACACAGCAACACGTACTATATTTTTTTTTTGAGCCACCTCTCGATAGCCCTCAAAATATTCGTGTTTTTTAAACGTTGAAGAGATTTATCCCACTATATGAGTGGTATCGTTGTGTGAAGACTGTGAACAATTTGTTAGTAATGGCTCTAGTGTGGTGTGAGTGTGATACAAATTCCTGTGAATGTCAGTTTGTATGCATGTGCTACTGTATCTTTTACTGTTTTGTAAATCATTATGTAATGTTAAGGACAGAAAATTCAGTAAAGAGTAGAGTCGATAGATGTCTATATAGTTTTTAGTTATAAATTTGATAACTGATTTTTATGCTTTTATTGTGGGACCTAATTTTTTTTGGCTGCTGCTCTCCAGATAATTATGCCACAAGAAAAAAAATATAAATAAAGCGTCTTATGTTAAAATCAAAAAACGATTTTTTTGGTTCTACGTGATTTTATTATCAAGTTAGTGGCAATTGTTTCGCCTTGTAAGGGCATTATCAAACTATATTATCTAACTAACAAACTACATTATCAGACAGTTTGATAATGCCCTTACAAGGCGAAACAATTGTCACTAACTTGATAATAAAATCACGTAGAACCAAAAAAATCGTTTTTTGATTTTAACATAAGATATCATGGAGTTCTACAAAATAAATGCCATATCAATCGATAAATATAGCGCATTTCTTTTATCTGTGTGTACGAATATTATTACAGCTAGGGACATGTAGACGGACTGTTTTCTCTTTTCATTGCTTGGGCGGAAGGTATATTTTTTTATGTTTCCACTAAAACAGAGGACTACCCCGAAGCTTAGTATTTAATCTTGTGTCCAGACATTACCGTCCTTCCTCTTCCTTTTATCGAAACCTTTAACCCTTGTTGTTCCACGTCTCTTTCCACTTTTCCCACCCTTCTATTCCTCGATCCACCTCTTGTAATGGTCGCCTAAATTTTCCTCAATATCTATATTGTTAGGTTTATTCGAATAAGTTTTCGCTGTTTCGCAACAGATGGCGTCATATTAGCCTTTGTGCACCGGGCAATACTACAACCAACTTCATCGTAAAGCTGCACCATAAGGCTCAAAAAGACAATAATATAATAAATAAGCTGCCGGCCTATAATAATGATTATAATATTTTTATAGTGTTTAATTAGAGTAGTGGAGTCCATGGTGCGAGTGTAGTCTCGACGTTGAGACTCCAGACCATGTATTTTTCGGTTGCCCTATTAGAGACAAGATATAATCTTTATACGTCTTTAGCCAAATTTGCATATCCCTTCAACATTGCATTTCTCCTTTCCATCTTCAATCCCGAAATCATCCACCATATAGGAAAGTTCCTTTTTGAGAATGGTATAAATATTTAAGCTTATTTATATTTCGTAATGTGTTTATTATATAGTTTTATATTATAACTGTCGATTTTTTCCTATTTTTCTATATTTTTTTTTATAAAATTTTTTTTTTAGAAAAACACATACACATGGAATTTCCTTTCCATAGGAATTCATTTAGTTTTCCGAGTTTTCTAAGTCCAAGTCTACTGGGTATTAACGTCACACACAAATAAACTAAGGGTTATACCCTAAAAAAGTTCTCCAACCCTTGACTTTATCGTAAGGTTCATAAATTAGAACATAATTCCAAACTGCCAGGTTTAGCTAGCGGGTTTTTGCCAATATTATAAGTACCCATATTAATTTTAATAATCTCTATTTTCGTAATAAACTTCCTCAAGAGCGACGTAAGATATAAAATAAATATTTTAACCACGAATGTTACAAAAAAAAAACAAAGAAAGGTGGCCGAGTTTCGAAATGTTTCATTTAAAAATATCTAAATATCTATACAAAAATTAGTGATAACACAGGTTTGTAATTGTTATATAATACTGCCTGCTAGTCAATCAGGTGAGATCATGTATTGGATTAAACTAACTTAATATAGACGCATTTGATAAAGAAACCAATGCAATATAAATTATGTCTCACTCGGTCAATTCAAATTAATCACTGTCAAAGGCAATGATTTGTCTCTACACTTGAGTGTTGATTGGGCTGTTTCTCGGATATGCTACTCAATTAACACGATGCACCATTAGCAAATACAAGATATCAAACTGTATATCTGGGAAGTTACGCCTTTTAAAATCTAACTATTACAATAATCTCTATTTTTGTAATAAACTACCGTAAGAGTAATCAGTCAGAACTGTCAAGGTCAATCGACTGCGATTTATTCGCAATCATTTTAATTTCATAGGAATTAAAACATTGGTTTTTATTCATTACTTACAACATATAATGAATATTAAATTTTATTAATATGCATATGTTTGGTATGTAGTTTTTTAAAATAATATACTGAGGTAGGTCTAACAATGTCCGAGGCTATTATTCGTAATACCACAATAGAGAAATTGTACGCGTTTTATGTTATGACCATGAATAATGTATTTTTCAATTAGCCCGCACGAACAAGTGATAAAATTGGTAAATTAAGGATACACGACCAAATTGGAAAATTTAGGAAAATGTTGTGGAAAATGTTGGAAAATGGTCATAGTAAATATTAAACTAACTTATTTACGTTGTAAGAGAAGTAGGTACTTCACATTTAAAGTGGATAAAATGCAAAAAATGAGTTAAATATTTGTCATTTTCTTTTTTTTAAAAGTACCTATCTACGAGAAACCTGAACTTAATAAACAGGTTAAACTAGTTTCTTACTTTTTATCACCATTATTTCAGACTTTAAAAAAAAAGAATGGATCATTTGAGTTCTTATGATAAACTAAAATATTTCAATTCAGGGTCTGCTTTCAAATAGTCGGAAATAAAGCAGGAAACAAGTTGTGTTGGAGTGGGATTCAAACCTTGAGATTCTAATCCGGAGTCCCCGAATCTACTACTATACCACAACCCGGTTCAAAAGACTTGTAAAAGGAGACCTAAAAATTAAATAATTGGGTACCTACACAATTACACATATCAAAAGGAAAATATTTATCTTAACTTTCCCTTCCAAAAATATCTTGTTTTGATCGAACATTATTATCAAAAACTTCAGTTTTTTTTAAGTCGAAAATACAGAAACGACCTTTGTGAATTTGGTATAGGTAATTGATAATGACATGTTCGCGATTTTAATCTTCAGAAATTACAGACATCCATATTTTATAGACGGGACCTTTAGAACAAAGGAGTGGAGTTCTATTAAGGGATTGGAGAATCATACGTTGCGGTAGGATGTAGCGAAGCTTATTATAATGCCAGTAATTGGGTAAATAAGGCAGATGCTTTATCGGATTTTATAATTATCCTTTGTAATTTATCTTGAATCATTAATTTACGGGTGTGAAGATTTTAACAAGTGTTTAATCGAACTTTATCTGCCTCGAAGCGTAGGAATTAGCAAGTTGTGCTACCATGTTCGATTCTCGATTGTGTCACTATTAAATATTTATTTTAACTGTTATATTCGTAAATACTCTACAAATTCATAGTATTAGTTTCTTATTCATTCCGGAAACTTTTATTGCGCCCCTCGTATATATACCATATGTGTAGGTATACGCCGTAGACTATAACAAAATTGAATGTAATAACATTAATAAATTTGTGAATAATCCTTCCTATTCAAAAAAAAAATCGTACATTAGAATTATTTATACATTGTTTAAAAATTATTATTTTCTGTTTTTTTTATTTTTATTCTCCTTTTTTTTATTATGTACCTACTTCTATGTATATTTGTATTTTTTGAAAATTGTAATGTTTTCTTTTCACTGCTTTACGTTCTTTCTCCTATGTTTCACTGCCTTATGTACCATTATTTTCGAATACAAGAAAACGAAGGAAGGACTCAATCGCACATAAACAAAGTAAAATGTCAAGTTCGAATAGCGCTGTTTTCATACAATGTATTTACAAATTAATGAATGTAGTCACGATAATGATACTTTATCCGAATGTCGCAGGTATATAAGTAATAGTATTACTATATTATTGAGTACTAAGAGAGAGTAATTAGGGTTGCGTTAAAATTTGGCCTACATATTATAATATTGAATGGCCCACGGTCAGAAGCAATACAAACCATTTGGAAAACGATTTCAGTTCAACTTTCAGTGAGCAATGGACCACGACTTTCATCACAGAGTAATAGGAAAAATAATCACCATTCTACATATCTACTGTTATTAGACTATATTCCATTTTAAAGAAACTATTAACTAAACAGTGAGGTATTTCATAGAGTAAAAAATTCTATGTAAATTATACATGTAAAAATAAAAAAAACAGTATTACCGAATAATCAAGGAATCCTCTATCACAAAATTTAAGTGTAAAAATACAATTTGTTTCTGTAATGTAAAAGCTGCGTCCAAATTGCTTCTTAAATTTATTTATACTAACGTCATTCACAAATCGCGCCCTTCATTATATCTTGTTAAACAAAAATCAACGTATTTTGGTGATAGTGATGTAAATGGCCCCTGTCTAATATAATTGATGGCCATGCCAAGAGTTTGCTGCTGTTTACAGCGAAAAGGGGCGACGAAATCTTATGAAACCTGTGTACTGTTTTCAAATAAGTAAGTGTATTAGAACTGAATTCTTGTGTTACATATTAGTTCGATATTATTAATTCATAAGGATACAGTGAATGAATATGGGATTATTTTTTAGCGGCTATATGGGTCCTAATTTCAAATTTAAGGGTTTTTAATATCCAATATGTCGTAATTTTTTGTGAGTTTTTTCTTAAGAATCGATTTCATTTAAAGCTCTCGGTACGCAAATTTGATGAGTAGGGAAATCGAACGTTAACATGGTAACATCTGTAGCGTCGTTAACAAAAAGCGTTACAATATAACGTTATAAAACCACACAAAAGTTTTAAGCGAATTTACTATATGTAAGGAAGAGGTTAACGCATGGGACCGCTCGAAAACAGATTTTTTTTTTAGAATAAACTTCATTTAAAGCCCACGGTACAAAAATCTTATTGTTTTATTTATTTTAGTGATTTAAAATTTTACGTTTATTTTGAAATCCAAGATGGTGGATGCAAATTATTATGATAATGTGAACATGGATATCATTTTCGGGGGTTTAAAGGGGTCCTGATATCGAATTTTGCGTTTATTATTATATCCAAGATGTTTTTAAAATTGAACATGGGTAACGTTTTCCGGGGAAACAGGGGTTTTAATTTTTTTATTTAGAAACTATTTTTTAGATTAAGATGGCGGATGCAATTTTTCACCTTTGCCTTTTGTATATTCACTGACAATCGCACTTAAAGAGTAAACTCCATTTGTGCGTCGGACCTGCCACCCACATTTTTAAAAAGTAATATGTACATGGGAGTCATTTTCTAGGGTAATAGGGGTCCTTACTGTAAATTTAGGAGTCGGACTGCCAAGAAATTTATTAATTTATGCTAAGGACGGAAAAAAAAAAAACATTATACCTACCTTAAAGCACTTGAAAAATTAAGTCAACAAAATAAAATAAATAACATTTATACTTTTCCTTTATACATACATACATAATTCAATTTTATAAATGAATTCAATATGTTATTCCACAATGTTAACGCCGATTCAATAAATGATATAAATGTATTCATCATCGGGAAAGAAAATACATATCATATTATTCCTAAATAAATAAGATCCTAAATAAATAAAATCTTTCAAATTTGAAACGATATGTCTAGAATAACCTATTTCTTCTGCGGCACCAACGCGCCGGGTTTCAACAGCTAGTAATAAGGGTTAAGACTTATATATGTTGTGTACAACCACAGAGATTAAGTCTTTTAGAACATTTTGATATTTGATATAAAATTTTCACAATGTTAGCACAAGATAAGGGTTTGAGGTATTGAGAAGGGTTTGAGAATGTCTACAGACGCATCGATCAACATATCGATGGTTACTTCTGTATGAATGAGGGAATCCACTGTTTTCTAAAGTAATTTTTTTCTATAAACTTACTATTTAACTAAACAAAAAAAATATATTTAATATTTTTTTATAAGTTATTGATGAAGATACGATTTTTTAAAGTTGCACATTTCAAATACCGCGCTAAATACCACTATGTACTAACTGCGTCATTTTTGCAGGAGTGACGTCATAAAACGGGTTGTTTAAGGCCATGGTATTTCTCCAGCCAGTAACAAAACTGTCAAAAATCTATGCAAACTGACGCGAGAAGCACAGATAAAATATACCGTCGACTTAACTGTCATATACTGTTAACAGCTGTTCTAGGTAGACTGAATGGCAGCCATCTTTTTTGCAATAGAAGCTTGTATGTAGATTGTATTCCATATTAAAATGCCATGGAACGCGGCTACGGGGTTTTAAAAACAGAAACCGGAAACACTACACTTAGATACAAGGAGTGACGTCATTGTTTAAGATTTTGAAATGAATGCTATTTTCAACATTTTTTATTAATTTTTGCGTGCGTTTTTGGGATATTTCATCCCACTTCAAAATTTTTAAATATTCGCGTCTACACGAAAGCATTTTTAAAATTCAATTCCGGGTAGCAGTGGATTTCCTCATTAGAGGAGCGAAAAATAATAATGCCAATTTTAATTATTGGACATGAAACGAGATATTGGAGATGGGACGTCAATTATTACTGCGTTGAATATTTTGGATATACGTTCATCTCTGATCTACGTTTTCAAATGAAAACAGTTCAACGAGATATTATATTCCACTGTTCTCAATTATTTTTATTTTTCTAGCAATACTGCAATATAAGGCAAATACTGTAAATACAGGACTTGAGATTTGTCCTATTTCCTTATTTGATCGCTTCGCTTAGCGCATTGCAATATTTACTATTCTGCTGCAATACGAATTCTTCCTTGACATTTTAGTTATAAATAAATAAAGAGTATTTGAGATCAAAATAATTTCGTGCCTTGTTCGATGCTAGGTCATGATATATTTTACGATATTCTGAACATATTTATTTATTTATTGACGCCCAGAGGGTATTTAAAAAGCAAATATTATAATCCTTACCGAAACGTAAACACAAATGAAAAGATACAATAAGATAAGAAGAAAAACGCTATAAACATAAGATAAACCAAATACATAACCATAATAATAGCAAATAAAATAAAAACATTGAAATTAGAAATAAAGATAAAATCACATAACATATAACTATAAGTAGGTAGTAAATGAAATTATAACTTAAAAAATAAAATCATAAACAAAAGAAACATGAGATAAAATATAAACATTAGAAGATAAAGTTTAAAACATACAAGACAAAGAGGATAAAGCTATAAATAAATTGTTAGTAAGAAAGCGAGTGAGAACATCAAATATCTTCAATTTCAAAGGAGATTAAGTACCTCGAGTTTATTACGAATTTCTGCAGTAAACTTGCTATACAGCTGGATTAGATTAGATAGTATGGTTACAAGTTCAGTAGTATTGTGTTTGTATTATATTTCATAATAATATAAGAATTTATGGTATATTTTATATGGGTTTATTTGCTTTGGTTCGGAGTTATTTGCTTTATGATTTTTTGGGGTAATATACATATACGAAATGGAAACAAAACTGGGTTGTAACCGAGGTAGATCCAGAAAAACCCTTTTATACTTTTATAAATTACTTTTTGGTTAAATTTTCAAAAGCAGAAGACTTCATTAAATCCGTTTATATATTATGTAGGTGCAGACATCAAAAAAAATATTATTATTTATGTATATACCTATTCTGTGATATTTATCTACTTCTTTGTAGACTGAGGATTAATACATCGTTCAAATACAAGATTGAGTATGAACATAAATATTATTGTACAGGTATAGCGTATAGTTAATTACTATAGCGATTCAAACCTGCATTCAAATTATTGATTTCAATGAAATGTTTATTTGGTATTATGTTTATTTTAGGTTTTGATGCTTGCATATTGTAACCTACTGGTTAGTAGGTAGTAATACCTGTGATATACCTTGGACTGGTACTGAAGCGTAAGACCGATCATCTTGCCTTCATGTAATAAAATGATCAAGATACACTGCACTTGGTGTACAAATGCAGTGCCCTATGCACCATTGGGTGCGAATAAGGGAAAGTAGTAGTACTAGTAGTAGTAGGTATTCATGCAATAATTATAAACAACATTTTGAGTGTGTCCAAATACTTGTAGACAAAAACTGGATTTCATTCATTACGGGCTAATAAGTTATAAGCATAACAAATTGAAGAGTCATCTTCAGGCGTTTCCCAGTAGGTGATATAATTCGGTAAGAATCTCTTTTTGCAACCATAAAGGTTTCTGCTAAAATGCTTAGCAATTTTCTTAATGTATGACAGAGAGTGTTCCCATGTGAAGCGTCGCGCCATTTCACTGTATATATATACAAGTTCTGATAATTGGCAGATATGGATATTAAATACTAGGTGAAATAGGAAATGTTGTAATACATCAAGTGGGCACTTAACCCAGCCAATGACAGGTCATAAGCCCTGTAAACGCCTAGATATCCATATCCCCTTCCAAACTTCTCGTCGCTGTTGAGATGTCAAATTGTAATTTATCTTCTTTATTTGATGTAAAAAATATGATTACGAATATATTCTTCTTCTTCTTCTTCTTAAAAACGTAGTACGTAAAGAAAAACAAGGATTTTCATTCTACCGTTTTATTCAATTATCTATAACAATTTAGTCATAGGATCACTAGATGTAAACCAAATAAATTTACAAATGAACTAATTATTGATTGGCATATTATTTTAAGTAGGTAATTAGTAAAAATATATACATAAACTATTTACAGGATAAGAGATGCAACTGTCACTATAATATTTTACATACAAACATATTAATAGTTACATACTAAATATTTTTTATACGCTGCTATCACAATACATTGGATAATTACAAAAATCTAATATTATAATGTTATTATTTAATAAATTGTAATATTATACATAGAATATAATGTGACACGGTCGCATTCAAATCTATTCTATAACACAATACTAGCATTATAATAAGTTAGTTTTTATTACAAGAAATAATTATCTATGTTATCACAATAATTATACTTGGGAACTAATATTAATTCTACAAAACATACGTAGGTAAAAATATTATGTGGTTTTGTTTATTTGTGGTATAGTGATAAAGTTTAGCGATAATGTTATATTATTTTAAAAAGAAAAGTGTAAAGTGGTGTATGTGTATAGTGGGTTTAAGCAAATTGAAGTGTAACGTGATGAAATATATAGGTAAACATGCTGATAAACTAGAAACATGATACAAAATTTGGCATATAAAATACGAATGGATACTGACTTCGCTTCATCTATTGTCAGAAATATTTTTTTTACAAACGTCCATAAAGATATCGGACTATCATTGCTAATATTAATAATATCGTCGGTTGAAAGATTAAGAAGCGCGATAAGATAGGAGTTAATTTGTAAACAAATAAAGGTGCAGGAAAACGATATAGCGCGCGATAATATTACGGATAGTTTCACGAATCGATATATGGACGGAGTAAGACATGACAATAAATAGGCAAAGAGGTGATGGGAGTGCATCAGGCGGAGCATTGGTTGTGTTGGCGGTTGCAGCGCAATCAGCAGGTAGTAGGAAGCGGTAATATAAAGAAGAAAGAAGAGGAAAGGCAACCTGCTCTGGCTCATAGTCTCTCCGTCTCCGGAAGAAAGAGGAAGGAGTGTCGATGGTATGTTGTCGCGACAGCGCGGGCTTGGACGGGCCGCTGGTCTGCCTGAACCACGGCAGCGATATCTTCCGCCGCGGGGGTTTCTGGTTCTCCACGGACTCGAACGAGTCGTCCGTCATCGTCGCCACGGCTGTCACGCGACGGCAGATCGACAGCTTCGACAGGTCGAACGTGGTGGCGAGTTTTAGGAACAGGTGAATCGAAACAAACTAAAAGTTCCCAGTGGACGCAGGCAATATCCAAAGGATACAGTATCCAATCGTTTCGCCGAGAAGAGTGAAAAGAGGACAGTGCGAGATAAGGTTTAAGTTAGCGCGACGAGGAGATGAATGAGAGCCGCGTCGATATGACCTCGGAGTGTCGGCGCACGTGGGCCGCGGTGTGAGCTATCAGTCGGCTGATAAGCCGTCCTGGGGCGGGTGTGGGTGCGGGCGAGCGTGCTAGCGAGCGAGCAGTGAGTGCGGCGGCGTGAAGGCCGTCGTTATATTCTATATTTCAGGCAGGGTCGGGTCGCGCACGCGCCAAGGACACGCCAGGGGCCTTAGCACGCCACCGTTCTTCAGTGGATTGGGACTTTTCTTCGAAACACAATACCGCAAACTTCATTAAGTCACAATTTTAACGAAAACGAAATTCCAGCGCGATCACGGCTGCAAATTGTAGCTAAAGGACCATTTGGGAGCAAGGTAGGACATTTTACACTACCTTATGCCTAACTTCAAAATTTGCCAAAAGTCAAGTATGTCAGTTAAATAATTACTTTTCGTAAGAGTAGATTATACGCAAATATTGCTTGTGTTACAGTTTAAACACGTCATGGCTTTAGGATTTAGTTTCCATACAAATGTCACGCGAAAGGTAATGCGAACACAAGTTTGTGCTAGGGCCCCAGGAACCATCCGCAACACAAGACGGGCTGCAATAATTACGATTATCGTGTATTACGGCGGACGATCACCCACTGTCACACCCTGCTGCGCCTGTACTACTAACTTAAACTACTAACTACACATCAGCTGATCCGACTGAATACCTACTGTTATCTAACACACAATTAGTTACAACATATTTACCTATGTACATGTTTACAGCAACATAGAATACGAGAACACTCAAGGTTTTGTATCGTCAGGAAGGCGGTAATTAGAACTAATTCGTATTAATTATTACATTATTTATCTGAGAATAAAGCGATCAGCGATCAGGTCAGCAAGTCAGGACCACATCTCGTAGTTCTAATATTGTTTTAGTGATCATCTAAAATTAAATGTTTCTGAATGGAAGGAGTCGAGGAAGACATGGTATGATCAAGTACAAATACTTAAAATTGAAAGCGGGCAAGTGAAAAAATCGACGTGCGTGCATGAGCAAAGAAGTTTAACTAATGTGCCAGGACAGAGTTGTGGGCGTTCTGTCATCTCTGCCCCCCCCTTCGGAGATGGTTAGTTGGATCAACAAAAATTAAATTTAGCCAAGTAATGTCAATAAAAGATATAAATCAAATAAAATCAAATGCTTAAATAAATAGTGATAAACATAACTACCACTGCGAATCTTCACTAAACTGTTCGATAAGTTTGTTTCGCTGCATTCCTTTTATAAACTCCGATTTATATAGAGTTTTCTTTGTGACAAAGAAAATTCTATTCTAAATAAAAGCAACATTCCTCCTTTTGTCAATTCTTTGTTCATTCACATTTTTCACACATCGTTAGTTAGGGATGGTATTGGAAGTAACGGGTGAACTAGAAGTAATGGCCATTTAAAGTTTGTAGGGACAGTCAATATTATCGTTCACGTTTCCTTACAATTACTATTATTTTTTTAATTCGTTTAGTGACTAAAAGGTTAAAAATAATAAAAAAATTGTTATTACAAATATTGTAAAAAAAAAATATTCATTAGTGTTTCAATGTAGTTTATTTTGTATAGGTAAAAAATTAATAATTATGATGAAGTGTTACACAGTGAATGCCGTTTTGTGTTTGTAGGTATGTAAATTTACATAAAAATATACGTGTAATCCATTTTTTTTTAAATACCTGCATTAATCCGCAATTCCAATACTATAAATTTGATACAAAATGCAATTTATCTCTTTCAGTGCCTAAGTTTACTTTATAATAGGTACACTGGAGATATAAGAAGACAATTGAAAACTGTATGGGAGAAACATGTATAGTGATTTTTTAAAATCTTAATTAAATATGCTGCCAGTTTATTAGCTTCAAATGTTATGTGATTTATAAAACTTGACAAGTATCACTGGCCATTAAAAATTGTGTAAATTTATTGGATTAGGGGGAAGAAATAATTTTTGATAAAAAAGTTAAGAAGTCAGATTTCGTAAAAATAAATTAGGTACCTAGAAGGAATAAACGAAAAATACGAGTTAAAAACAAAGTTATTTTATTGATTAAATAAATTCCCAAGTATTTGGGAGCGTACATGACAGAAAACGGCAGAAAGAACTGGGAGTGCGGCTTGGAGTAGCGGGCGCCGCATTCAACAGTATGAAAGCTGTCTGGAGATCGGATATTTACTCGGTTAAAACAAAATGCCGCCTTTATAACTCCTGCATCACACCTGTTCTTTTCTATGGCTGCGAATCGTGGCACCTAACTAGGGCCCAAGACAGCAGACTTCTGAGTTTTGAGAATAGGTGTCTTAGAAGAATTTTAGGTGTGCGGTGGTTTGACTTTGTAAGGAACACAGAGGTGAGGCAACGGACACAGCAACCCTTGGTCATCCGGCGAAGGCGTTTCGGCTGGCTAGGCCATATACTACGTATGCCTCCCGAGAGACTTAACCAAGCTTGCCTATTTTACAAGGCATTAGGTTCTCGGCGTCCCGGTCGTCCACTGTTGACAATTCGTCGGCAGTTTGCGTCAGAGCTGCGGGACGTGGACTTGACTTGCGCGGGAGCTGGCGGCCGATCGCTTGGCCTGGAGGCAGTTTGTGGATTCCATATGCTCCACATAGGGAGCGGATATGGTATAATGAATGAATAAAATAAATTCATCTATGGTTGTGTACATAGACGTTTATCTCAAAATATATTTTTATAGAGCATGCATGTTTCTTCCGCAAATTGTTCATGCATAATATTATAGCTACTTCGTAAAAAATAGCACCTGTGTGCGACCAGGCAGTTATGAATAATAAACGGATAAATGTGTATTGTGTATTTTTTATACTGGCTTCATAGACTTTTATTAACACAAAGAAATTATCATTTCGCTGGTTCAAAGATTTATTTTTGTGGAAAAATGATTGTTCAAATGCTTAAATATACATATATCAGAAACTAGCGCCCCTATACATAAACATTGGAACATTGTTTATAAAACGATTGTAAAATAAAATAAAAACAATATTTTAAAATTTAATATTAATACAATTTTCTTCAAAAGGAGTCAAAAAATAAATTAGGTTAAATAAACTGAGTTCATCATAGGTATCTTCATACAAGAAAATAATATTACATGTTTTTATTCTGACAGCTTTTACCGCATTACAGTCAACTCTACAAGTCTTAGTAATCATTAAGAGAGCATGTTTTATTAGTGGTGCGGTAATTGCCTTTTTCCAATGAAAATACGTTTTGTTCTAATTCATCGTAAAACTCATGACATACAAATTTACATCAAAAACTTATACCGAAGCGTCGCGAATTAAGTTTAGCATAAAGCAACTCTCGTTATTATTTAATTTACATGAAATTTGCATTTTGTCCATGGTGTATAATGTGCATTTCCCCCCCCCCTTGCTTTTATAAAGCTTTATGCAGATAGGCTTTACGAAAGCATAGCATACTCGTATAAGTTCTTGCGTTATTTCGATCGAAAACGGTTACTTCACAATATTTTAAATGAGTTTTGAGTGTGTTCAAATATTTGCATACAGATCTGGATTTTTCCCATGACGCTGACGGTAGTAGGTATAATATATTGATTTTCATATATCTACAGAGATGAAGTGGATTTTTTCTTGCCCTGTAAACAGTTGAATATACATATTCACGAATTTGAAAAAAAATCCACTTCGTCTCTGTAGAGATACAAAAAAATCAAATAAGTAACCATTTAAATAACATTTATAAAAAACCATTGAATAATCATATTCTAATTGCTTTTTACAAGTCAATAGATTTACTAGTACACAAACTCTGCTTATCAAACAAAGTTAAATTGGATTAAAAAAAAAACTTAATTACAATAGAATAAACAAAAAATTATGTTTTTACACAAGTCGGTCTGTTTTAATAACAATATACATAACTAACTAACTAACTAACCATCGCGCCATTTCCCGAAGGGGTAGGCAGAGAGGATAGAAACGCCACACCACTCTGTCCTGGCATACTTCTCTTGCTTCCTCCATGTCATACATCTTCTCATGCACGCACGTCGATTATTCCGACTTCTTACATGCCCACTTTCAAGCACTTGTTTTACTTGATCATGCCATGTCTTTCTCGGCTTTCCTTGACTTCTACATTCAGGCACATCATTTTATATAAGTCACATTATTGCAGTAAAAACATTGAATGAATTAAAATGAAACACAATATTGCCATCGGTGTGCTCATATTCTATTAACCATTTTAACATATAACATATAACTGGCCATTTTTGACCGCAAGCCGGCACCATAACCACAAAAATCGTTGTACATTATTATATCTAAGAGGTAATGTCAATGCTTTGTAGAACCTTTTTACGGGTCAAATAATTTCCATATAAACCTGTAACTAAGTTACAATAATGATTGTATAATTAATACATTATTTTATAAATAAGTATTTTTGTGTTGTGATAAACACGTTTGAATCATTATTATGTACTTATGTATGTTGACCTCATCGGGAATCGAGCCCGCGGCCTCTGCATGGAATCCCAACGCACTATCTACGAGTACTACACCACTTGGATGTCAATACAGCCAGTGTATTGCGAATGAAGAATGCATAACAGTAAAACATAGTTTTTTATTTGGAACTCCACAGACTAAAGTTGTTATACCTGGTAATTAGGTAGTTGCAATTTTAGCCAGAGGGGTAGAGAGTAGCATTAGTCCGTGGGTATCTCCGGGAACATGTTAGTGAAAGTTTTCCACTCTATTTAAGTAATTCGAGCCTTTGTGTTAACTCACTCATTTCCGTATCTACGTACTACAACACAGTAATAAGCGGAACAACGCAATAGTAAAAACTAACCCCCTGACATCCGCTTGATAAAGGCACAACAAAATGGATTCGAAAATACATATTCAATGAAAATATTATACATTAGGTATCATGTATATATTCAATGAAAATACTATAAATTATCATGTAGATGTTTTTAGGGCACAGATTATCATCAAAATATCTACATCTCCACATATCGACATGAATACTATATCGCATTGTACTAATTTGTCGAAAATACACAGAAAATACCTCGTTATAGATCACACAGCCATGTGTTTCTATCTCTTTCCTATGCCGAGATATTTTAGTTTTTTTAAATCCAGTTCAAATGAATTTCCATTCATTATACCATATCCACTCCCTATGTGGAGCATATGGAATCCACAAACTGCCTCCAGGCCAAGCGATCGGCCGCCAGCTCACGTGCATCCTCCCAAGTCAAGTCCACGTCCCGCAGCTCTGACGCAAACTGCCGACGAATTGTCAACAGTGGACGACCAGGACGCCGAGAACCTGATGCCTTGTAAAATAGGCAAGCATGGTGGCGGCTCTCGGGAGGCATACGTAGTATATGGCCTAGCCAGCCGAAACGCCTTCGCCGGGTGACAGTAGAAACCAAGGGTTGCAATTTGCAATGGGTTCAAATGAAACAATACCGAAACCTAAATCGCATAGTGATTTCCAAAAAATGTCTTTCGAGCTTAAGTAGTTTAGTATTCATGGCGCGATATGTATAGCAGGCGCGACGCGTATATTATTATATGAGTGTGATCGGTAAATTTTCAATGAGATTTTAACGATTACAGTCATATTATACGCGTCACAGCTGCGAGCTGCGATACATAATACACGGTGTAACAGAACTCGGTTTACAAGCGGGAAACAAGTGAATCTATGTCTCAATTGGAGGAGATTTAAATTATTTATTTTTTTAAACAAAATTTTCGAGACAATCGAGTTAAAAGTTTTTTCGTAAAATTCTTTCAAATTGTTATCAAATTTCATCTACTAACATCTACATAATAAAGTTAATACAATCTCTAAAAAGAGAACACTTTGGTCGTTTAAGGGTTTCCAAACATATTTATTGACCAAGGAGAGTGAGGGATGCGGCAGTCATACGGCCTGGGAGTGCAGATGAAATTAAATTATTATTATTAAATAATTTTAGTTCCGCATCAAATATCGCCTACCACCGAAAAAAAGTGCCTCTATTATTTTTGCATCAAACGGCTTTCCACATTTATTGATATCTTATTTGATTTAATTTAAGATTTGGTTTTGTACTTATATTTAACTTTTTAATTAAGTTTTTTTTAAATTCCATATTAAATTGTATTATGATTATGTTTGTGTGAATTTTTGAAATATATGTATTAATTAAATGTATAAATTGTAATGTACATATAAGGTTTTTTGAATAAAATAAATAACGGTTTATGAATCGACTTTTCTGTCGTTTGATTAGTATTATCTACTGACTGTATAAAGGGTGCCAATTTTTAATCAAAATAGATGTAATACATACATAAATTTTAATAGAAGAAACACAATTTTTGGATGTTTTAAAAAATCGAACAAATAGTTTTTTTTTCAATGTTTCTTAGAATTATGAAAAAAATATAAATATGAATGTGTAAATATTTATGTCCGCCTCATAGAACAGTGTTAGCAGCATTTGGCTACCGTGCATGAGGTCGCGGGTTCGATTTCCGTTGGGGGTCAACATGAAATATTCATCTTATGTTAAAATCAAAAACGATTTTTTTGGTTCTACGTGAATCACGTAGAACCAAAAAAATCGTTTTTGATTCATATTGTGATAGTATAAAAGTACATAAATTAAATACTTTTTTAGGTTTCCTAAAGGCATTAGTTTTTAGCGTTATTAAAACCTACACAACTACTACTACTACTACAACTTTTCCTTATCCGCACCCAATGGTGCATAGGGCACTGCACCGGTAAACCAAATGCAGTGTATCTTTATATTTTTAATTACATGCAGGTAAGATGATCAGTCATACGCTTCAGTACCAGTCCAAGGTATCACACATGAAATATTATTATGAAAATCACATGTAAATAAATTTTTTATGATTACGGGAATCGAACCCGTGACCTCATGCACGGTTTACGCCAAATACGCTACCACTATGTTACGAACGGACTGAACATATTATTTTTAATTAATATAATATTTCTGAAAAATTAAAAGCAGTATTGCGGGCGATAAGCGCAAACCGAACACCATAACAAAATGTTAATGCTATTCCGAACAATCTATTCAATTTCCTCTTTTAAGTCGAATAAAGCAGTGTTAAGTAGATTTAATATTTTACTATATAAAGTCGTCCCAAAAGAATTGCTATACTTTCTGGAAATATAATTTGTAAAAATGGTTAAGCCAAATAACTAAATAAAATCTTTGTTTAATATCGACAAAATAAACTTAAACCTAAAATTTATCAAACACACATTTTTTCAACGAACATACTTTTTAGCTTTACAAATAATAAAATGGTAATATACCTAATAAATACATTCCAAAAACAAAATGCAAACAAAATTAGCATATTCAATTTCAAGATGAAGATTCGTATAAAATTCAATTTGTGACTTCTCAAAGTACATCTTTCTTATAAATTTTAAGAAGAGCTTCGTTCGATTTATTCGTTGCTGATTTTTCAGGGAAAGAATCTGTTTTCCCTAAATTTTATATCATTCTATCTTGTAAGAAACCAAATAGTAATTAAGTGTTTCCTTTTTTTAAAAAGAAATCGCGCGGAATTAAAAGTTTATAAACTTGACACATCTACGGGAGAAGTGGGGTAAAACTAAACAGGGCTTATGTTTTGTATAGAAACCTTGTGGAAAAACTGACAAATATTTTATTACAACAATATTATATGACATGATGTGTGGGAAGTGCTTTGACGAGGATAAGGTGACCATTAGGAATATCATAAAAAATGGTATTAACACGTGAAAAGAAATTCACGATTGGCAAAGAAAGGCTAACAAATTATACATATCTTTATTTAATTCAATACCCGCGTGGTGAGCCAATAAGCTCTAAATACGTATTTTTGACAGTTTCCGTTAAAACGAATAAGCCGCATCGATTGGTAGATTAAAATTTTGAAATTGTTCAATAGGTGTCATGCAATCGATCAAAGTCAATACCGCAAATAAAAAGTTTTCATTTAAAAAAAGGATCAATATCTCATATGCATTTAATTTTTATTTGAATTAAAGTATACTAGCATAAATGCATTTCGTTGCAAAAAAAGTAAATGCAAAAGAAAGGGTTTTCGAAATTGTATAAAAATATTTTTTGTAACTAAATTCAATTTTTTTTGTCTTTTCTGAACTTTTTATCAATGGCTCATACGCGGTATTGAAATTACACAGACGATATACTTTCGCGCTTTCATACTTCCCATAATGAAGATGAATTTTTTTTATATTAAAGAAAAAATATCATCAAATCGAGGGCTTAATGTCAAACAACGTTATCTACAAAAAAAGTGTTTTTTTTTCTTCCGGATAACGTTTGATTACATGTTCGACTACATTAGTGTCAAACAACGTTATCTCAATCTTTTCTAGATTCTTCTTAAAACGTAATTAAAGTTTCACTATTTTCTAGTGAAGAATAGTCAAACTGTGTCAAAGAACACTAAAGCCCACTTTATATGGAGCAGTTTACTACACAGTTTTCTGAGCAGTCTGAAAACGGTCCCGTATAAAGCTAAAAAAGTCATGAAAAACTGTGTGCTAGTGTCAGATTTAAGCTGACATGACAGTCAATGTTTTTTTATGTAAACGTTTAAGTAGACATTTTATTGTATGCTTTTAAATACGTAAAAAACCAATAACATATTTACATTATTAGCTAAATATACAATTTCCTGAGAGCAAACATACGATAATAACTTACAATCGCGTTTCAAAAATACACATATTTAGCGTGTCTTTTGACAGAAGTTTGACAGACTGCACAGTTTTCTGAACAAGAAACTGTGTAGTTTTCTGAACAAGAAACTGTCCCATATAAAGCGGGCATAAGAGTAACCTTTCACATAAAACTATTTTTCTTTTTTTTTTAAAACCATACCTATAAATTTAAACATCACCACTAGAAAAATAAATGTGCAATGAGCAAAAAATTATTTATTTATACATAAATAACATTACATGGGAAAAAGAAAAATAAGGAATTCTTTTTCTTTTTCAATACAATGCTCCCTAGGAGTTTTAACAATAAACTCATTTATAAACAAGGTTTTAAATAAAGATCAGCTTTGCGGAGTTACAAGAAAATAAAAATCGTTTTTTTGCTCTCCTGTAAAGTTGCAGTAATGTCGATAGTGTTGTTTGACATTAAGCCCTCGAAATGTCCCTATGAAAAGCAGATGTTTTTCACGACGTAAGCAGTGCAATTTTTCACAGGCGTTAACCTACTAGTGAGACTTGTCATGAAATCAACAAACACTAAATTATTTTCGTGAATACGAGAGTTGACATCATTGCACCCAACTCGTATTGCAAATTCCGTTAATAATGTACTTTTTTATAGGTTAAATCAAATAAGTGTTTGTATGATGAACAGGCGTGCATGTTATTATCCTTCATTCTAGGGCTGGCCTCGGTGGCGTAGCGGTTCCCCATCAGCCGTAAGCGCGTGATAGATGGCACCAATTCAGTCGGAGACACTCCATCATCAGTGCTGGAGTGAGGTCCTGGGCCGCTTGTAACGGCCGCGTTCATCTTCTAGGGAGCTTGGGATCGTAAAAGAGATATATGAATCTCACAAATCGCTGGTCTAAGAGATGCTTTGTTTAGGCTTTTTTGTTCCCAAATGCAAATATTTAGAGCTTGTAATGAGGGAATCTACTGTTTTCTAAAGTAATTTTTTTCTATAAACTTACTATTTAACTAAACAAAAAAAAATATTTAATATTTTTTTATAAGTTATTGATGAAGATACGATTTTTTAGAGTTGCACATTTCAAATACCACGCCAAATACTACTATGTACTAACTGCGTCATTTTTGCAGGAGTGACGTCATAAAACGGGTTGTTTATGGCCATGGTATTTCTCCAGCCAATAACAAAACTGTCAAAAATCTATGCAAACAGACGCGGGAAGCACAGATAAAATATACCGTCGACTCAACTGTCATATAATGTTAACAGCTGTTCTAGGGAGACTGAATGGCGGCCATCTTTTTTGCAATAGAAGCTTGTATGTAGATTGTATTCCATATTAAAATGCCATGGAACGCGGCTACGGGGGTTTAAAAACGGAAACCGGAAACACTACACTTAGATACAAGGAGTGACGTCATTGTTTAAGATTTTGAAATGAATGCTATTTTCAACATTTTTTATTAATTTTTGCGTGCGTTTTTGGGATATTTCATCACACTTCAAAATTTTTAAATATTTGCGTTTACACGAAAGCATTTTTAAAATTCAATTCCGGGTAGCAGTGGATTTCCTCATTGAAGATGTGTAAAAATATAAACATTTTTGTTTTTCTTGTAAAAACTAGAGGTACTTAGGTACCATCTGTCTTTGACCGCTGTCTTAGCAGTGGTCTTTCCATTTTTCTTCTGTTTCATCAGATGAATTCACAACTGTTACTAAAACCTTTAATTCTCTCATTACGAGATTTTCGCCCTAAAATACAAAATGGAGGATCCTAAGGATCAATTGAACTGTTCAAACCTCAAGATTTCATTAAGAATAATAATATAGGTACTTAGTCCGCTAAATGCCGAAGGGGAGATGAGTGATTCCCTGTAAAGGCTCCGGCGGAAAGTTTGCTACTATAATCAATTAATAACCAGAGGACTTAATTGGAAAAGTTGGCTGTAACACTTTATGGTAAACAGGCCACAAAGTTAATTACTAAACACTATCGGAATGCTGAAATGTAAACGAATTTCGCCAACGTCTGTCGAGAGACAATAATAGACTGAGATAAATGGTTATTTGTTATTTTGTCACAGAACATGAAGACCAAGATAAACTCCAAGCTCTGAGATTTCATTTAATTTGATTACAAAACGTGGAATATGTGGCGACAAGCAGTTTATTCAATTTTGTGCTATCTTTGCAGACGAAAAAATTTAAGAAAATTAGAAAACAAATAATAATTTTACTAAGCTACCTAAGAATTTCTTGGATTGTATAAAAATTAAAGATAAGGTTAACATTTTAAAGGAATGGCTGTCAGAGGAGAGGTTTTTTATAAATTCAGGCTGATTAATTATTGATTTGTGCTTAATTGTTAAATATCTATAAGAAGAAAGAATGTTAAAATGTATGTATGTATGCATGTATGCACTTGCATAATATATGTATGTATGTGTATATTATAAATGATACTTTTTATTCAAAGACAGTCAATATGAAATCCAACACTACGAGTAAAGAGGGAATATAACTTATAGATGTACCGACACCAAGGACGCTTCAATTTAGGGTAACGCAGCCAATAACGGGCTTCTGACGGAATAAAAAAATAATAATTCTAAAGTGAATATTTCTGACTACCAGTTATTGGTCCCCATACTTCTAGTTATTGTAGAGAAATAAATTTAGTTATGCCAGTTATTGGTGCCGTAAACGACCTCATTTGTCAATTAAAAATAAAAAATATTTATTTAACATTGACCTAAATAGGTATTTAAACTGTATGTTTTATTGGTAAGACAAAAAACCTTATTTTTTCTCAGCGAAAATAGTTTTTTTCTTAAATTGTCCGCGCGCAGTTTATTCTGGGCGTGTCACCCTAGTGTGAAATGTTTTTCAGTGTCGGGAATTTAATCTCACTAGATAAAATTAAAAACCTAAAGCTAGAAATAATGAACCATTTTATTAAAATCGAATAAACAAACGTAATATATTTATAGAAGTTTCCAAAAAGCATTACAAAGCAAAAAGAAATAGGCTATTTAATGTATTTAGAAATATACAAAGAACGCATTTAGATCATATAAATATACCGTCTCAATTGCATTAAAATCAGATTTCATTTTCTTGCGTATATTTTTTTTACATTAAATCTTTTGAGTGAAGGCAATGAGATTTCATCTCCGAATAAAAACGATACAAGAAAAGTATTTTCGAAAAAACAAAATATTGAATTTTGAGACAATTTTTTTTATATTTAAAGAAAAAAATAATTGAATCGCTCATTTTAGTTCTCTAGAATATGAAGATCATAAGACAATTTTTTTTTTTTAAAAAGAGTTTTTCTATACAGAAAAGGCTAAACCTGTGGTAAAAATAGAAAATACGTTCAAAGAGATTTATATATTTATTCATGTACGCGTATTGTTTTATTAATTGCATAGTAATTTCTAATTACGTACCTTTTTGAATAACTTTCGGAAAAAACAATAATAAATACCTAGTCAAGTGTGATTTTTTTGGTTAGTCACACTCGCTTGGAAAAATCAGAGTACCAATCAAACAAAAATAACTTAGCAGAATAAATGTTTTCGCAACTGCCTGCTCGTAACTGCGATTTCAAATTGAATGTAACGACGTAAAGGCACTTCATTTCTCCATCAAGCGAAACCAAACAGTCGAGTCTCCAGCCTCCCCGAGCCTTCATAACACCTCCCTTCAAACATACTACATTTCATATGGAAATTCTAAGGAAAGAATTTTCCGCTTCGCAGGTTTTGCTTACTAAAACTTCCTGATAACTTGCTTCAAATTTAGTGTAAAGAGATAAATTTTATTTTTTTTTACGAAAGAGCCGATCTCTTTAATGATAAAAATTTAATACTTATACGATATTATCATCATCATCATCATACTACATCCGCTCCCTATGCGGAGCATATGGATTCCACAAACTGCCTCCAGGCCAAGCGATCGGCCGCCAGCTGCATCCTCCCAAATCAAGTCCAAGTCCCGCAGCTCTGACGAAAACTGCCGACGAATTGTAAACAGTGGACGACCAGGACGCCGAGAACCTGTTGCCTTGTAAAATAGGCAAGCATGGTTAAGGCTCTTGGGGAGGCATATGTAATATACGGCCTAGCCAGCCGAAACGCTTTCGCCGGATGACAGTAGATACCGAGGGTTGCTGTGTCCGTTGCCTCACCTCTGTGTTCCTTACAAAGTCAAACCACCGCACACCTAATATACCTCTGCACTCAGAAGTCTACTTTTTTGGGCCCTGGTTAGGTGCCATGATTCGCAGCCATAGAGGAGAACAGGTGTGATGCAGGCGTTATAAAGTACGACATTATACCAAATTATATAATAATAAGATGCTTTTATTTAGCATTATCTCAATTGAATAAATCGTGCTCTCCTTTGTATCAATATGTATTGATCAAAATAAAAACTCTTCCATTTAGAAACGATATTAAAAATTTCAATAAACTGAGAACATCATATAATTAATATTTAAACTGCTGTCCGATCACTAAAAGGCCGCAAGGAGCAGCAACCAACATTTTGTCTACGAGCAAAAAAAGTGTAAAATGTTGCTTCTTATGAAGGCTTGTAGATTTTTTTTGTTGGACATGAATAACTGTTCCAGCTTTCAGAGACGAGATTTTTCAACTTTATTGCTGGTAGAAAAATAAAAGTTTTTTGCACTTAGCGTCCTTTAGTTATCGGACGGCAGTAAAGGTCAAGTCGAATTTTCTTTCTCATCTTAATTAAAATATTTACTAAGAAAACAATATAAGAGGCTTAGATAATTTTTAGGAATTTTTAAATTGAGTTATTATTATCTACTTAGGCGATCGTAACGCGATATAATATATCCTCCCAACTCCCAAATTATGTTTTTAATAATGATTTGGGAGGATAATAAACGATCAGTATTTAGCTAATACCGAGATAAGGCGTTTTCAACACTTAAAACAGCTCGCGCTTCTCAAATGTACAACGATTCAATAATTATTATCAAAATAAATGGATAAAACGCGAAAAAATTTGTAGAATTTGCATAATATACCAAATTCTACTACCAGTCATATAAATACTAGATATTATTGATATCTCAACAGAGACAGAGAAACTTTGGAAACGAATGTGGGTTATCTAGGCGTTTACAGGGCCTGTCATTGGCTGGGTTAAGTGGTCACTTGATGTACTACAACATTCCCCATTCCGCCTATCATCTGACAACTATATATGACAAATTTTTGAAACTTCTATGTATGTTGAGTTAGTACAGAAGTATCCACATGTGAGTTGGTTTTTCGACAGATTTTTAATTTTTTAATTTTTTTCCCTATAGTGACATCTGTTGAGAAGATAGTTAAGCATTTTTTTGGCAATTTAACTTTATTGGTGTAGATAAGCTTCATAAAAATATGAATACTAGTCTATCATCCTTCTACAAGCCACAGCAGGATGGACTACCTTCCACTGCACTTCGGTCTCATACACCGCCTTAAGGGATTGACGCGCAACATTCATGATTTATTTTATTAATTTTTATTAATTTATTTATTTGTTCTTTTTTTCCTTCTATAAATCATGATTATTGTTTTTTTTAAAATAAGTTATATTGTATTTTTTATGATTTTTTTTACATGAACCTATAGGCTTGCAGTCAAGGTTTGGGATAAAAACATGATTATTTTTTGCATTATTTATATTCCTTCGCCTCGTGGTGTAGCGGTAGCGCTTTGGGCTCCCGTGCACGAGTTCAAGGGCTCGATTCAATATTCATTTGAATGTGATTGTACGACTGATCATCTTATATTAGAGGTACCGATGCAGTTAACTATGCACCATTGTGTGCGATAAAAGAGAGTAGTAGAAGTATTAAAAATAATGATTTAAAATACATCTACCTACTACATTACGAGTAAGTGCGAACTACATATAAAATTCCAGTTCAATCCTTCACGAGGAATGCCCGGCCCGGGCCGGCCGTGGGCAGTTATTAAGCAGGACGGTGAAACAAGATAAGTGAATGTAGTGTACACAATTCTACTTTATCTGTATCATGCAATAATTAAACTTGTCGCTGGCTGCTGCGGAGCGGGAACAATAGGGATGGCGCGTCCGAGGGGTACCGGCGAGGGGACCGGCCTGAGACCCGAAGCGGGGGCGGGCAAAAAGGCGGAAAAAACACCAAAATAGCCCGGCAAACCGTCCAACCGCCCTAGACTTAATGGCCACTCAAACGCATGAAACACTTTTTACACAATGACGTAATTAACTATGATTAAAAACAATAGAAATGGGATATGCTGGAAAAGAGATTTTTGTTGAGAAGGATTTCAAAATGAAGAATATGAGGAATTGGGTTAGATTCCTGAAGACCTAGTTACAAAGTCATGCGTAAATATTTTTCGAGAGAATTATTTAAGCATTGAAAATGCCCCACTTACATGAAGAATGAATAAACTGATAAATTTTTCAATTCGTTTATTATTATCGTTAACATCAATTATTATTATGATCATCATTGCATCAAATCCGTTTCCTTTGTGGATCAAATGGATTCCACAAACAGCACACAAGTCAAGCGACCAGCCGCCAGTACCCGTGCGGATCGACTTCTACTTTTTTTTTCAATGGAAAAATGAAGAAATTTCAGAGATATTCTTTTAAGTACTTAGGCACTGCTCAAAACTAAAAGTATATTATTTACTTATATTATGTATAGTACCCATATTTGTAACAATTGAATAAATGAGATTATTTTCTCTATCATTGCCCTCTTGGCATTAGGGAGTGGTAAACATTACTACTACTACGGTAGATATTCCTACCAACCAAAAACTCTGGATTGTGCACAGTAGAATAAAATGTGTTGATGACGTAGGTGGGAGGGGGGGGGGGGGGCGGCAAAAAGAGTTCTGTAAGAGGAGCCAATAAAGAATAGCCGAGAAAATATTCCGCAGAGAAAGGTGGCAAGTAGGTAGGTAGGTACAGCCATCACACCGAGCATATTACAAAGACTAATGTCACTTTGAGATTACTCTGACGTGAATAGTAAATCTTGCTTTAGGGGGGAAACGGAAACGGGAACGTCGACTTGCCGGGACTTTCGTGACGGGAACCTTTAGGGACCGGGGCCTTACGCCGGAGCCGTTCGACTTTACAATAGTGTCAATTATTTCGACAATTTCACATTTACACTCTCCCTCATTTCAACTAAAACTTTATTACGTTTTACGTTCACGCTATTCACGTTTCACAATATTAAGTAGAATAATCAATAAAATGACGTAAATAATGTGGTCAGTTATGGCATATGAACATATAAACAACTAATGGTCGGCTACAACGTCGTTGTATACGAATTTCGAAAATCGGAGAAATATTTTTATTCAACTGGGCTGCAGTGTCATCGTATAATAGGACTAAGCTAGACTTTATTTTAATGGGAGTTACAGTCATTTTTACCTTGCTTAGACTAATTTACACTGGAGAAGGGTAACAGTAGAGCAAAGATGGATTTTTTTAAAGAGTGTCCCAAAATGCAGACTAGGTATAATAAAACAAAACTGAAAGGAGAAATGAATTGTAAATTTAATAGAGATTAGTGTGTAAACGAAATGTAAAAGTGACTTCGACATATAAGCCTGAGTTGAATATTCAGCCTGTCGCGAATGATTAATAGTTTGCATTAGTTTCATTTTACAACACAAATACTCAGTCGGTGAGAAAACGTCGTTTCCCGCCTAGCATAGCCCCCCCGGCACGTTGGATCGGTGTTTTACGCCAAAACGGAAAACTTTATGCGGGTAGATCACAACACTTGATTAAGAACAGAATAAATAATTTATTTAGATATAACTGTTATCTCAAAAGGCGATGTTTCGGGGAAATAAATAAAGAACAGAATAAATAATTTATTTAGATATTACTGTTATCTCAAAAGGCGATGTTTCGGGGAAATAAATAAAGAACAGAATAAATAATTTATTTAGATATTACTGTTATCTCAAAAGGCGATGTTTCGGGGAAATAAATAAAGAACAGAATAAATAATTTATTTATATATTACTGTTATCTCAAAAGGCGATGTTTCGGGGAAATAAATAAAGAACAGAATAAATAATTTATTTAGATATTACTGTTATCTCAAAAGGCGATGTTTCGGGGGAAATAAAGAACAAAGAACAGAATAGAAATTAATTCAAATTTAGATATTCGGGGAACTGTTATCTCAAAAGGCGATGTTTCGGGGAATTAAATCAAAGAACGGGGAAATAAAGAAATTTATTTAGATATTAGATGTTATCTCAAAAGGCGATGTTTCGGGGAAATAAATAAGGAACAGAATAAATAATTTATTTAGAAATTACTGTTATCTCAAAAGGCGATGTTTCGGAGAAATAAATACAAGTGGAAGTTGAGGCATTTACAGTGCTCGTGAGGTATTATCGTTGGATTAAGTGATCGCTGTGATAATCACTACTCCATAATCGCTCCCTATGTGGAATATCGTCTGTGTAAGTTCAATAACGCGAGGAGCCATTGATTAAAAAGTTCACAAAAAATATTTTTCAAATTTAGAAAACTCTTTCTTTTGTATTTTCTTTTTTGAAACGAAATGCATTTATGCTAGTATACTTTAATTCGAATAAAAATTAAATGCATATGAGATATTGATCCTTTTTTAAATGAAAACTTTTTATTTGCGGTATTGACTTTGACCAATTGCATGACACCTATTGAACAATTTCAAAATTTTAATCTACCAATCGATGCGGCTTATTCCGTTCAACGGAAACCGTCAAAAATACGTATTCTGAACTTATTGGCTCATCGCGGTATTGAACTTACATAGACGATATTTGGATTCCACAAACTGCCTCTAAGCCAAACGATCGGCCTCCAATTACCGTGCATCCACCGTAAGGTCCACATCTCGCAGTTCTGACGCAAACTGGCAACTGAATGATGACGATGGTGTTCACATAGTATAAATACATATAATGTGTGTATAAGATCAATTTTCTTTGAGTAAATTAATAAACAGGGTTGATGCAAATACGATGAAAAATAATAAACCTTCTACCAAGCTTGCTATGAATCCCCTATTTATTAATTTAATGCATAGGTATTACATTTGGAGTTGACTTAACTAGTAAGTAAGACAAGCATAAAACATTTTTACCCTTGCTCCCTTGAGAGGCTCGTGGAAGGAGGTGGGGGTCAGGAGGGGGAGGTAGCAATCCAGTTTCTAGCTAGTACAAACATTGCTTAGCTTTCATCATTACGTAATATTTTGTTTGAGTTTTCTTTTCACTGCACTCAAATTTCTAAGTAAAAACGTTAGAACATGGGATGAAAGATTTATAATGATTTACATAATAAATTTACAAGTGATGCAATCTTTTTATGCGCCATTTTATGTCCTTCTAGTTGATTAGATTAATTAGAGCTTTCGCTAAAGGGCATCTTCGGACATATTTATAATATTATGGTTTAGTAGCGCTAATTGAAAAATAATTAAGTTTGCCGAGTATTTAAATTTAAAATTGAATTGTTTTGCATACAATCATTTGATTTAAGATCTCAAATTTCGGTGCTACTATGGAAAGCTTCCTCTACGTCTGCGTCTGCGTGAATTTTTTTTATTCGTATATAGCTCCAATGATTTGACCAATATTGACTAACATCGGGACAGCTACGAGTTTTATTATACAGGGTTCGGCGCTCGAAGTGTTACTAACTTCTTACTGCTGTAGCAACCAAAAGGCTAATGACAGTGCGCTCATTTTTTGACACGTGTCAGTCTGTTATATTGTTAATAATTCCACGGAAGCATATCGTTTTACGTCACAGTTAAAAAAAGTTATCGGAATGGAATTCAAACTCAAAAGTGTTATTGCTTTGTATTCGGCTGGAAAATCGCAACCATTGTTGAGCTACGACATTTACATGTGAACAAAATGTTTGTGTATCGGACTATTTCACGTTACAATGATACTGGTAGAATAAAAAAACGCCATGGAGGTGGACATCCACAAACAGCAACATCGACAAAAATTGTTCGAAAGGTGAAGGCCAGAATTCAACGTAATCCACGACAAATCTCAATGTGTCGGCTTTTAGCATGAAGCGCATATTACAACAAATTAACTATGATTGTCCTACAAAATACAAAAAGTGTACGATTTAACGCCTGCACAAAAGGCAATTCGCATAGCAAGAGCAAAGGTGTTAAAACACTCGCACGTTGGTGGCGAGCTAGAGAATTTGGTCTTTTTTGAAGAAAATTTTTTTACGGTTCAGCAATATGTAAACAAACAAAACGATCTATGGTTACAGTCAATTAAAAGAGAATTTAGACCAGCAAATTGCTCTGTGAAAGCAAGCGTCTGCATCAGTGATGGTTTGGGCCGCGGTAACAGCCACAGGACGCTCACCACTCGTTTTCATTGAACAAGGCGTAAAGGTAAATCTACCGTGAAAACATTTTAAATGATGCTTTGTTACCTTGGGCACGTAAACAATTCGGTAGAAACCATTGGATGTTTGAACAAGACTCAGCACCATGCCATAAAGCCCGCGAAACCCAACGCTTTTTACAAGAAAAAGTTCCCGGCTCCATATACCCCGGACTTAAACCCAATGGACTTTTCCATATATTCCATTCTGGAGGACAAAGTATCAGGAAAAGAATATGAGACGTTCGACGCCTTAAAGATTGCCTTTCGCCGATAGTGGGACAAAATACCATCAGCCTACATTCTTGCAGCGTGTGAAGCCTTCTTGGACAGACTCGATGCTATTATACGCGCTTAAGGTGACTACATCAAACAATAACTTTTTTTTTTAAATTTGAAATGTTTTTACGATATACTAAAGATTTTTAATTAAAAAAACCAGAGTGTAATTGGTAACACTTCGAGTGCCGACCCCTGTAGGTAGAGGGAATTTTAAAGTAATCTTGTCAAAGTGAAAATTGGTTGAAAAGAGATAAGGACGCATATGTAGTAGATTCAGTAAGCGATATACCAACGTCGGATGGATAAAGTTTTTCTTTGATACTGTATTCCACAATAAATGTACTATTTCGATGTCTAATGAATTAAGAACAGTTTCTGTAAACGACAAACTTCTACTCTTTTAAAACTAATTTCATAATGGTGATAAATTAGACACTTGAATTACCTTCAGTTGATGTTGACAATACAATTGACTGCTTTTAACGGCTCAAATATAACTGGACTTACCTGAAACAAACGAAAACACAAACATTAAAAATATTGCACAGTACAAAAATCTTTAAACATAAAAATATCTTCAGTTGATTGTTAATTATTTTCAGAAATTGTTAAGTATTGTCAGTTAAATACATAATAAACGCCGGTATAAATACTCGTATTATACAAAGAAGAAATGTTGTTCAGAATTTGTCATATTATATAATATTATTATGATGAAAATATGTTAGGACTTCTGAGAGTAACGGTAAACCTCAATTATTTATATGGTTTAAATTATAAATAAATAACAGCGTATTTGTATTATTATTTTTTCATGCAGGGTCATCCAGAAAAGATAAATATAACAATTTCGCATTTTTAATAAAAACGAATCTTTAAACTTTTTTATGAACTGTCAATGTCAAAACGTTAGCCAAAGCTTTCATGTTTATGGTTGTGAAGTTCCGGAAAGAACAACGTTAGGAAATTATTAAAATTTTCTATCAAAGTCCGCAACTTACTCCAATTTTCTTTCGGTCGTGATAATCATCTTCCAAAATTAAGCTCATTTTAATGCAATAAGAAAAATATACATTATTGGACAGCAAAAAGCCCACGGTGCTTCAAGAAACTACATTGCCTCAAAAAAATTAACTGTTTGGTGTGAATTTTGCTGAAGGAGATGAGATCGGACCGTATTTTTCGTCAATAAGATGATCGCCATGTTATGGTCAAGGGAGTTCACTATCTTGCCATATTGGAAGACTATTTTTTGGCAGAACTGTATGGATTTGATATCAGTGATATGTGGTTCAAACAAGATGGTTCCACACGCGCACACGCCGTGCCACACAGCTGGTCTAACAATTAAACTATTGAAGATGATGTTCGTTAATCGTGAATCTCGAGAAATGGTATTGCCAATGGCCTCGTTCATACGATTAACGCTGTTGGATTTCATTTTATGGAGTTAAGTCGTTGGAATATACTAATAACATTAGAGAGCTCAGAAACAATATCGAACAGGATATTGTCGACATTTTGTCCGACATGGGTGGAAGAGTGATGGAAAATCGGCTCCAAAGATACGAACGCTGCAAACGTGCTAGCGGTGGTCATAATATGAATGAAATCGAATTACATACTTAAATGTAACGTGTGTACTATACCTGGAACAAATTTCAGCCCGATATACACATTATTCTGTGTTTTATGAAAATTAAATATTGTTATGTCCTTACTGAATAACCTGTATACCCGTGTTATTTGTCATTCTGGTATGGAGGATATAAGTGAAAGAATTTCTTCGTAGCACAGGATTGTGTACAATAGACTACGGACGAATTCCAGAATAGATTCCGTACCTGTACCTCCAATCTACGTCCTTGTAGATTCCTAACCTAAATACTAAGAAATAAATCGTGTTCAATAGCACGATGACAATAAATACCTGGTTGAACAATATGGATGTGCTGTATACTAGATTTTCAATAGTTTTCTAGTAAACTTTCTAGGATACAAATAATTTTTCGAAGGTTATAATGCATTGTGAAAATACTATGACTATTCGAGCATAAAAATCAAAAATATTTATTTTATTTATCGTATTTAATTTCTTTCTTTACATTAATTCAGGTACCTATTTAAGTGAAGTTTATGTTAGAAGCACTCACTTTGTAGTTATTCATTATAAACGATTAAAATGAAAATACTTTGTTTTTAATACAATAAAACAATAAAATACAGTAAAAAGTAGTTAAAAACAAAGTGCTTTCATTTTAATAACCTATGTAAGTATTTATTTCTTTTAACAGGCGGGAGTCGCTTGACTTTGAGGCAATTTGTGGAATCCATATGCTCCACATATGATGATGATGACGATGAATGTATATTTACTCAGGATACAAGACAGTAACAACGGGTTTTTATTTTTTTTTTAAACACGTGCTATAGCAACATAATTGTAGGTAGCTTACTTGTAAATAGTAAGTTAGCGACTGAAATTGTGAACATTATATCTCTAAATCGTTAAAATGTAGCCAAAATTTAATACAAAAGTTTTCCATATATTAGGCATCTGCTCAAACATAAAATAGAGGCAAAAAATGCGTAAAATAGTCGATACAATTTTTGGGGATTCTACCTAATACTAAAAAGATTGAATATTTTCACATTGAACGAAAGTGGCCTTTTCAATAAATTTCGCTATTTCTTCAAACAGTCTTCAGACACGTCGAAATTTTGTTGCCGACCAGCAGCGTAGTGATACAAAATATTCACTGAAAGTATTTTTTTTCGACCACCGAAGAAAATATTTTCACAATAAAGTAATTTAAATATTTTTCTTCTTTATTGTTTTGTATGAATTTATTTACATGTTTTATTTCTAATTTTTTAAATTTATTTTCTAATTATTGTGTTTATTTTATGTGCATAGTTATAGAATATAGAGCATTATTATTTATTGTAAATATTCATATACTTTTGTAATAATTCATTGTAATCTGTATATGGGTATGTAACTGGAACCTATTATAACACTAAACATCAAAATTCACTAAACATCAAAATTACTCTGCGTTAGTTGAACAGCGGAAACTGAACAGTTTTGAAATATTGAAGTCTGTGAAGTTCGCGTAGTCTAGTCGGCTTGAAAATATAGTGGAGTGGACTTATTTCCTACTCCTTCGTGAAAGTGGAGTGATGCCTTAAATAAGACTTAAATGTTCGATAAGTAGTACAATTATTTAATAATAAAAGAATCTCGGGTTGGTTTGTAAGCGTTTAGAAGAAAAAAGAGTTAGTAACGATTACTTTTATTTATGTAACTCTCTCGCGACCAGTGTCATTCCTTTCTACATGAAGAAAGTAATAATAAAAATTGTACGCTCTATGAGAGTGGTGAACGACATTGCGGAACGCGGCGTAGCATTGATTGAAGAATTTAATAAACTAATTACCACAGACGAAGAACAAAAACAATTCCTTATTTTGGTTGTGAAAAAATTCAGGCAAAAGTACCCTGATACAAAGAAAACTACTTTATTAGCATAAGTAACAATTTTTTTTTTATCCTAATAGTCAAATAATTTATGTTTGCTTGTCTTTTTCAGAACTTAATTAAAGAATTTTTTAGATATACATTTTTTTTATTTTTCAATCGCTGGTAGCGACCTTTAAATATTACTTTAAAAATAAAATAAAAATTTTGTATTATTTTTTTGCGCCTTAGAACAGAATAAAAGGATGACGCACATCAATTAAAAAAAATTTTTTTTTTTGCCTATTTAAGAAGCACCCTAATATACACTAGTTAATTTATTAAAACTTCGAATTAAAAACATTGTTATGTGACAATTTATTTTACACTCATTTAGACCCAATGTTATACATGAAGCAGCAACATGATTTTTTTCGTTAAAAATATTTTAAAAATCAACGAATCTATAAATGCAAAAAAAAACCATTTCGCTGGCTATATGTTGGTGCTGAAAGGGTTAAGTAACAACAATAATTTTGATAAAAGTCTTCGTTTGCACAAAATTCGTGTTAAACCGTCAAAAATTATAAATATACAACATTGAATTTTGAGTATGTCCAAATACACAAAACTGGAGTTTTACCCATTGCGGGAGTGTGTCAATTTTTTATTACGATATCTCAAGAGAAATGAAGAAGCTCTTTCAAGCTAGGAAATGTGGATATTTAAACGTTTACAGAGCTTGTGACCTGTAATTAGCTGGGTTAAGTGGCCACTTGACGAATACGAGAAGTTGTAATAACACCAGATTCTTCACTCAATTGAAATGCTTTAAATTAAAAAAAGAGTTATTTTTTACAAAACAATACTTTTTCGGGAGTATATCGATTCCTAAATATTGTTTTAGCTAAGCATAATACATATATCATAATATTATATCTAGCTTAAACAATATTTTTATTATACATTGTATAATGTCATATGTAAAATTAAAAAAATTGAAATTACCAAAATTCAATACAATAATAAGCACTGACATAAAATTGTTTGAGAGTAATAAATCAGATACGTATTAATAAAGTTTTAAAACCTTTTGGTCAAGTTTTGTCAATAACGTTGTTTGGAAATAGACGAGATTGAATTCTGAATAAAAACAAATGTGGCTTATTTGCAGATATTTCGCACAATACTATACTATTTTTTGAAAATGTTCGTTTTCGGGATTGTGAAAACATATTGTAATATTTTTAAGTTAGAAGTAATTTGACATCATCATCATCACCATCATCAATCCTTATCCTCTATTTGAAGCACGTGGATTCCACAAACTGCCTCCCATTTACGGAGTCTACGTCAGAACTAAAGGGCGTGGACCAGACTTGGAAAGACGCCAGCGAATGCCGAATTTGACATATTATTATTATTTTATTAAAATAATCTTTAAGGGAACTCGATTTTAGAGAACGGGAATTGCTTCAGATAGAGATGGGTATGTTTTTAGAGATATGAGGCCGTTAGAAACAAAGGCAGCAGTCGCTATGGCTCATAACCGACTATAATTATTTTGCACAATAATGCATAGTAAGGGTATGGGAAAACATGGGACATTTTGAGGCGATTTCTCGCAAAAATATCGCTTTATAAATCATCCATAAATAAATAAAAGACAATGCTAATTAGTTTTAGGCGATTATGGGCCTTGGTGAATGATGTAGATTGCTACCTTTGGTTCAAATGGCCTCATATACAGAATATGAAGCGCAGATGAATGTTCTATGTGCATGTTCATTCCAGGCGTAAAGGACCAGCCGCATATTGTGTAGGTACATAGCATGGATCTATGTAGAAGTAGAAACCTACATAGGTATGTACGAGTACGAGCTACAGCTACATACACGGTGGGTATGGAACGTGATGGATCACGAGTCCCGGCGCTCACTACGTGTGACCAGACGCCGACTAAATCCCGACGTCCCAAGTCCCAAGTATCACAACCTTACAAGTGGTGCTGTAACAATATCACACAGCGCAGCGCCAAATTTGTAAGATTACGGAGAGTGCCTCTCGCGAGCGTGTACAGCGCGCAGCGCGGTGAAATCTCAGCGGAAACATGGAAAATGGTAAAGTTGTTTTTATATAATAGTGTCGCTATTTCACTAAGCAAGCTAAGGAGTTGGATACTGAGGAATACCTAAATTTGGTATTTTACGCTAAACAATAAAATGATCTTATGGTGATAATTAATTTCCGAGGATACCTTGTAATAAATTATGGTACACAAGAAATACCTACACTAATTTAATAGGCGGTTTTACCTAGCATAGCGTCAATACGATTGAAACATTTTTTATAAGGTTAGTATTATTTTTAAAAATTCCAAATATTTTTTAATTACTTAATAGATATTTAAAATATCAAATTAATCCAGTTTTGAATTTTAAAAAATGTGTGAATGTGATGTATCCCTTTATTTTTCACTCCTTTAGACACAATATTATGCACGAATTTTTCCGTTAAACATGCGACATTTTGCTGTTTTCTTTGCAAAAGTATTCAAAAAATTCATAAAATCTATAAGGGCATAACGATTAAAAAAATTACGACTACCTAGATTCATGTTGGTAATGAAAAGGTTGATTAGAAATCGGGAATTATATTGTCAATAATGTTTTCAAAGCATCTAATTTCTATCTCTCATATTCTAATATTATACCCCAAAATGTAATTAATGCAACCGGCTTCATATTGGTACTTATTATCGAGCGAAATGCAATTAATGCAATCTACTCCTACGGTCTATAAGCGTTTAGAGGGTTTACTGAGGGGAATGAGCCACCACCGCACCGCACCACCCGCGGCTGATATTGAGTCCTGGGAGACTGTCAGCCACGGCATTTTCGAACGATCTACTATTTAAATTAGGATGGTTTACCGTCATTATTATCATTCCATATCTACTCTCTATGTGGAGAAAGTGAATTCCAGAAACTGTCTCCAAGCTCAGCGTCACGCGTCGGCCGCCAGTTCTTGTGCGTCTTTTTATGAAAACATTTTTACAAGATACGACGAGTAACAAAGTGATTTAAAACTATTAAAATATTTCATTAATTTGGATGAATATTTGGTGAACGGTGTGTATTATAGACCATTATTATTATGGATAATTTATATAGCGCCGTTTTCGTATAAATATACCTCAAGGGCGCTTTAAATATTGAATTTAACGGCTCGGGAAATTTAAAGTGAATGAAAACTCAATTTCTGAGTAGAAAATACCATTATCAAAATTAATCAAAAGATTTTGAGAACATTTAGGTCTTAAGTTTCTTTCGAAAAATCACTTCACTCTCACAGTTGCGCACTTCTGGTGGGAGAGCATTCCAAGCTACAGGGCCCGCAACCACAAAAGCGCGCTCTCCAATTTTTGTGCGCTGATTACGGATCGGTACTAAAACCCTGCCTATAGCTGTAGATGTAGCTGATCGAAGTGTAAGACGTCTTTCAGCTAGTTTATCTGGAATGCAAAGCTCTTTTAAATACTCTGGAGCGGCATATTGCCATGTAGAATATTATTTCTAGGTAATCAACCTACTCATCCTACTTTGAAGTTTGAGTAACATTATTTACTTGAAGTTCTCAAGACAGTTAACGCGTTGAGCTACCATGAATGAGGTCGCGGGCTCGACTCCCGCCGGGGATCAACATGAAATATTTATTTATGTGTTGTGTTACTTAGGAATGGAACTGAAGCGTAAGACAGATCATCTTACCTTCATGTGATAAATTGATCAAGATTCACTGCACTTGTTTCAATGCAGTGCCCTATGCACCATTATGTACGGATAAGGGAAAGTAATAGTAGTAAATAAAAATGAATAATCGCCTGAAGCAACTTGAAAGATAACATTATTTGTACAAAAAAAGGTGCTCGAGTGGGAAGATAGTGATGTGGGTGGATGTAAAGGTAAGAGGAAAAGTGAGTGAGACTTTGGTTTGTTTAGAGTTAGAGTTAGAGAGTAGAGTAATCGATTTCAGGCAGAGGATTAGGCCGTAGCAAATACACGATTTCCATGCACGGCAGAAACCCTTCTGAGTACTGGGAAAGCAGAACTGAAGGATTCAGGAATACAAGTGGGTTATAGTTGATAGTAGCAGAGAGGTTTAAGTCGTGAATACATTATATATTACACTGTACCAATACTCGATCCCTATTTTCTAACTATAACACAGTTGATTTGTAACTATAAAGAATACTTTTAGCTTAAAACCATATCAAATTTAGGGTATTGACGTATGTATGTATGGAAACAGAGTTAATGGTGCCTTCAAATCGATAGTAGCAAATAAGAACTCATCGAAAAAAGCAAAATTGGCAGTACATAACGGAGTTCTGGTACCAACACTTGAGGTATATTATGACGTATATTTATACGAAAACGGCGCTATATAAATTATCTATAATAATAATCATAATAATAACCCTTATGTATGGTAGTGAAGCGTGGTGTTGGAAAAAGAAGGACGAAAGTAGACGAATTGCTGTTGAAATGCGATCTCTCAGGCGAATGTGTGGTAAGACTATGTATGATAGGTATACAAATGTGGAAATTAAAGCAGAGTGCAAGCATTATCGACCAAATTGAGAAAGGGTTTTTACGATGGTTTGGTCATGTTTATTTATTTATTTATTTATTTATTTATTTTATTTACGGACTTAAGTCCATTACAAACATAATATTACTCAAACACACATATATTATACACAGGTACAATTAAAATAAGATACAATTACGGAAATAAAAGCTAGGACAAATTTTATGTATACATTTATTAGAACTACCACGAGACAAGATCTGGTCTATTTTAGTGATTGTTTAAATCTGGAAAAACTAACACCAAAAAAGTCCAGATCCTGTCTCGAGTTTACAATGCGACACAATCGGGACATTGGTGCATGCAAGCCATAGTTTGTGCTGTGCTGTTCGAGGAACAGCACTTCATTATTTCGCAACCGGCGGATCGGGACATTGAATGTCACTTGTTCCGTAACGATGGTACATCAGTTAAGCCATTCAGTAACTTAAACATGAATATGGAGTCAATGTTATTTCTACGTTTTTGTAGAGTTGAGATTTTTAACATCGACTCCATTTCTTCGTAATTGTAGTCTCCCCTCTCGAGGCCAATCATCCATGCTATTTTTTTCTTAGCAGGCGATGTTGCACCGATTCTATATGATTTATCCGGCCTACGTAGAAAGGAGACCAGATCACGGAGGCATATTCTAAAATAGGACGAACAAGTGAACAATAGAGAGTTTTGACTGTAGAAATATGAGTAAAGTCATAGGATGTTCTGCTGACAAAACCTAAGAGTTTTAGGGACTTATTAATCATGGTATCAATGTGTTCGTTAAAGGTTAGTTTACAGTCCATGATAACTCCAAGATCCTTGATAGATTTGACTACTTCAATGTTAATATTTTCAATTGTGTAATCGAAGAAAATTGGTTTTCTAACTCTATAAAAGGACATTAATTTACATTTTTTAATATTTAACTCTAGTTTGTTGGCTTTGCACCACATATTAAAAGAATCTATATCGGACTGAAGCAGCAAACAGTCATTTATATTTTTAATTATTTTTAGAATTTTATTATCGTCCGCAAAAAGCCAAAAACGACTAAAAGAAAATACATCTGTTACATCATTAATAAACAAATTAAAAAGAAGGGGTGCAAGATGAGCACCCTGAGGTACGCCTGAGGTAACATCGATACTGGCTGATAAACAGTTTCCAATCCTAACCTTTTGCTGTCTCCCACTCAGATAAGATTTAATGAATGATAATAGCGGGTCTCTTAATCCGAAAGCATGTAATTTAGCGAATATTCAAGCAAATTAGAGGTAGTTTGATCTAGCAGTTCTAAATCCATGCTGTTCCTCAATCAGTACATTTTTAAATAACGGGGTGATTTTACGAGTTATTAAAGATTCAAATAATTTAGGGATGGGTGATATTAATGAAATAGGTCTGTAATTGCATACATCAGATCTATCTCCCGACTTGAAGATAGGTCTTATAAACGACATCTTCCAAATATCAGGAAATATACCCGATGAAAGTGACAAATTAAATAGCATTAATATTGGTTTGGTAAGAGTTGAGTTGCAATTTTTCAACATTTATTTCTGGAATACCATCAGGTCCGATGGTTTTCTTGCTGGTTAACTTGTTTATATGATGTGTTATTTCAGTTAATGATATTTTGCATGAGTTTAAGTGAATTGTATTAGTATAATTAAATGAGGAGATAGAGCATATGGAATTATTATTAACATAGACAGATGAAAAGTAAGTTGCAAAAAGGTTTGACATATCAGCACTATTGGTTGCATGCACCTCATTATGAAATATACTAGAAGGCAGATCATGGTCATTACGTTTTTTGAGCAACGAATTCCCAAAACTTTTTTGGATCGTTCCTCAATATCTTTTCAGTAGTTTGTACAAAAGCCCTATAGCAACTTTTACTTTCAGTTTTTGCCATTTCTCTAAATTGAGAAAATTTTTGATAAAATACAAGATTGCCAGTTGATTTATACAATTTATGGTTTTTTTTTCTTTTCAAAAATTAAGTATTTTAAATTCTGACTAAACCATTTTGGAAATTTTGGCTGAACAAATTTAGCTTTGGGAATAAACATTTCGATTGCGTTAGTCACATATTGGTTAAAATTGGCAACAGCTTCATTAATGTTAGTGTGGGATAAAAGTACATTCCAATCACAAGATGCAAAGTAGTCATTTAATCCCTCATAGTTACCATTATCAAACTTATAGTAAACGGATTCGTTAGGTACGAGTGAATCATATATTAAAAGAATGGGAAATATTTATGATTAGTGGTGGGTGATATTTGTCTATAGGGAGTAAAGGATCAATCGATTCAGTAACATTGGTGTCAGCAATAGTACAAAAAATAAATCGAGACAATAACCTGAACAATTTGTGATGTTATTTAATTGATACATATTCATGAAGGCAAATGAATTGACTACTTCAGCTGTTTGAGGGGTAATAGTGCCCTGTGTTTTAACACCATCACTATCATTGAGCCAAGATACTTTAGGTAGGTTATAATCTCCACATACAAACACGGAACTTGCGTTGCGAGAAACTCGCTCCACCAGTTCAGTATGAGCCTTATAGATATCAACTGGTGACGAAGGAGGTATATAAATGCAGCCAATTACATGCTTCTTTGAATGCTTCTTTGAATGTGTAGCGAATGAGTGATGAAAGAACGGCAAAAAAAATATATGATGCGACTGTGCTGGGATGTAGAAGTCGAGAGAAAGGCCGAGAAAGACATGGCATGATCAAGTACGACAAGTATACTTGAAAGTGGACATGTGAAAAGTCGCAATTATAATCGGCGTGCACGTCGTGTGAGTATGAGAAGATGTTATAAATGTAGAGGGAGCGAAGGAAGTGTGTCAGGACAGAGTGGTATGGCGTTATTATTATTATTATTATGGATAATTTACATAGCGCCGTTTTCGTATAAATGTACCTCATGGGCGTTCTATCCTCTCTGCCTACCCCTACGGGGAAATGGTATGATGATTAGTTAGTTAGTTAGTATTTTTTTATTTGAGTAGGTGCATTACAGTTTTATAGTTTATTGTTATTTTTTATGCATTCCTCACTGGGGGACCAGATTACAAAACAGTCTTCGAAATATAAAATATATTTTTCGTCACTTATAATGTACACGCAGCAACAAACACGCGGTCTCTATGATTTCACGTTGAAGCGTTGTCTAGCGTAAACTTGTGTTTTGAGGGATGCAGAAATTGGCTACGTAACAAATGTCTGTTTTGAAGAGCCCTAACAATGGTTTTCTCGATGTACCTAAGTACCACCCTGTGGTGATTATAATAAATTTAACTTACAAACCTTCGTTTGACCATCGCATCGTTGGACAAACACTAAGGAACACAGTAATATAGTGGATGTTTGAAATCCCCTGGGCACAGATCATCAAAACGTCTACTTATGTATCGCAGCTGTGACGGGTTTTATATGACGAAAATCGGTAAATTTCTTTGTCAATTACTAACTAACTAACCATCACGCATTTTCCCGAAAGGGGTAGGCAGAGAGGATAGAACGCCACACCACTCTTGTCTGGCATACTTCTCTTGCTTCCTACACATTCATACTTCTTCTCATGCACGCACGTCGATTATTACCGACTTCTTACGATGCCCACTTTCAAGAACTTGTTTTACTTGATCATGCCATGTCTTTCTCGGGCCGTCCTCGACTTCTATCCTTCCAGGCACAGTCGCATCATATATTTTTTTAGCCGTTCTTCATCATCATCTTTCGCTCTACATGTCCGAACCAAAGGTAAAATGACCTTTCTTAATTTTGTCGATTATGACTTATCTCAGCCTTGCATTCTGCTCTAATAAATTACTGTCATAATATATGCCATTTCTCCAAAGGGGTAGGCAGAGAGGATCGAACGCAACACAACTCTATTCTAGCTTACGGTCCTCGCTTCTGCT
>JAGVSP010004010.1:0-17964 GCA_022494985.1 Micrasema minimum
AGCTTTGCAAAATTTTTACAAAAATATGCCTTTTTATAATAATTGAATTTTCATTTTTAATGCGGATATGCAAAAAAAAAAAACGAGCAAACCATTTTATTTTAAAGCATTCACATGCAAAATGGACAGTTCTTCGTAATAAATAGATTTTATGTATTATAAGAAAAAATAATACATTATAAAATTACTGTGCAAAAAGACTTTTACATCTTTTACATCAGGACTGTGATTATTTATTTTATCAAAATTAGATATGAACTAAATACAAATATGCTAAAGAAATGTAACAAGGATGTGTACTTACCATAGAAGATCTGTATTTCCTTTGTGTAACTTGGCGTGTTTTAGGATCTATAAAGAAATATTTTAATAGCAGTTACATATTGCGCAAATGTGACATGAAAAATAATTCAGGTAAATAAAAATGGAAGGGACGATAATATGTAATTTCAACTTATTTTTTACAACATTACAATAATAAATATTTGATTGAAAAAATTGTTTCAGTGATTATAGTGTAAAATATCAAAAACTCAAGGCCCTTTCGGTTTGTAAGTTTGGACTTTTCTATAATATTGTATTTTATTTTGAAGTAAAATACAATCATATTTGTAGCAATTTTTTTACCAAGCTTATAATATTTTTATAAATGATTCATTACAAAAATCAAGAGAAGCCACAATTTATTACGATGTGAATGTTGGTGTTGAATATAAACAATCGGGTGATTTATTAATGTAAAAATTAATAGCATTACAAACGACATTAAATAAAGTGAACTCACTGAATTCTTCCAAAATAAATATTCCTCCTTGTGTAAAGCACTTCCTTATATGATCTAGGCGAACAAAAACTGTAACAGATACATTAAATTAGTATTCAGAAAACCGTAATGTTACCTTACATTATAATATGCATCTTTTATTACGCGTTACTTTATTAGTGATCATTTTTTAAATATTCAATATTTAATACCAATGTGCTGAAAATAATAAACACAAAAAAATTGTATTTTCATTAGATTATTGTTAGGAAGATAATATTCCGAAATCATTTAAGTAAAAAACACTATAAAATAAAGTTAGATTGTGTTTCAAGAAATACTTTTGTACTACCTACTAGGAGAATAATATTAAAAAATGCAATTATGAAATTGTAGTTGCGAATTATCACCCGCCATGACCAAGCACTAAGCGATCAGAGGTGACACATCCCATACAGTGGTTATATTCCTACTGATTCCTACTGGGCATGCATACTGTGCCAACTACGGGTACAATGGTTCATTGTTTGTGTGAGTGTTTCAAGCTAGTAGAGCGACAAGGCATGCGGGAGGGAAGGGCGGACAGGCGGGGGGCGGGGCGAGCAGGGCGGGGGCGGGGCGAGCAGGCGGCCAGCGCAGGCAGTGGCCAGCCAGAGTTGCGCCATGAAACTTGAGAGATGGTCTGCTCTAATGTAACAATGTAACCTCGCTAGATAGCCTTAGCCCGAGCCTGATTACCGACAGTGTGGAGAGGAACGAGTGGACGAGATCGAGTGGCTCGGTGATGGAGCTGCGATGGCTTCACTAAGTCATTACCGTCTATTCGGTGGCATGCGGAACTGTCTGCGTATTGGCCGTCCTCAATACGACTCAAACAGTATGTAAACCAAATCACTTATCCAAATGATAAAACAGCGCTAAAAATGGATTTTTTTTATAAAACAAAAAAATAACATACAAAAACTTAACAATTTTCTGTGTGAGGGTAAGTTGTGAATAACTAAAAAGATGCTAAAAGATCAAAATGATTCGAAAGCCTCAAACTACAGGTAAGCCCTCTACTCTAAACAGTCAGTTGCTAAGTATGTCATGTCTAAGGACGTGATGAAATGACAGTGTGTGTAGCGGACAGATATGAGAACCAAGGGAACTCTGTACCTCGTAGTCCTGCGGCGGGGACGGTCGACGGGAGTCCGGACAAAGGAAACAAAACAACAGACATATTAGTTCAGTACGACCAGGCGGCCATACTTCCTACTGCACTTGTACCACACACAAGGACCATCTCAAAAGTTCCGAAGCTTCTGGCAGAGCTTTTCCATTCTATCGTGGAATCCCATTACTGATTCCTAAACGGAATTCATGGAAAAGCTCTCTCGAGACATAGTTAACGCGACTAAAAAGATTCAATCTGCCAGAAAAGAGTAAAAACACTCTCTATTATTATTCTAGGAAACTATATCCGGAAACAAGGATAAAGTATTTCGTTTTAAAGATGTAAAATAAAATTGAATCATTGGGTAAATTGAACTGATATATTTATGCGAATATAGAAAAATATAGAAGGCCAACAGATAGCAGCATGCAAAACACTGAAACCAGGAAATGACTATTCCTCAGTGAGAGATGGTTTACTTTATATAGTATTCTTACTTCTGAAAGTTATTTCAATCATATAATATAAAATAGGTAATAATATCAAACTTACAATTAAGATCATAAAATCGAAACTCAAAGGATATAATAACAATGATTACAGAGGTTGCAAGCAAAATGCGAGCGGGGGACCAAATATAAGTCATATTCAGATGAGGAATTATAGAATGCATCACAATGTTCACCACCGTGTGAAACATACTTTACTTCCATTCAGATGTTCAATGTTCAACTAGAGGAAGGAAATTTTGAGTGGTCCTTGCTACAAACTATATCCGATATAATATATTTTAATCGCCAATCAATTAGAAAGTACCTACATACTTTGATATTTTATTTGAATCGTATAATGTTGACAGGCAAGGAAGTTTATGTTGTAAAATAAAAACTGATTTTTGTTCAAAATTAATTTTCAATATTTCATGTCTTACATGCCCAATCTTTAGTCATTATTACAATCATTCTTTTTTGTTTTAATATTTACTTCAGATATTTTTTTATAATTACTTAAAATTAATGTAATAAAACACAAACTTATATTTTTTATAGGTATCAATACTGGCATTAAAGCCATTAAAAATAAAATAAATAAATGTAATGTGAGGCAAAAGTGGCCAATTTTAAAATTAATAATTTGGTTGTTATAAGAATTGTCGCAGCTTTTATTAAACAATGTATTTTGTATAGTATAAATTTTAATGTAAACATCTACTAAATGGATACTTATTATATTTCAACCACTACATACAAGGGTATATTATAATTAATATGAATATAAAACAGACATTAAGATTCCAGTCGTCATTCCCTAACAATTATGTCTTGCATTATCTAAAACGATTGAATCTAAACATTTGTAATACTGTTACTTAATATTTTATTTTTATTTTATTTTTGAGGTATTATAGGAGACTGAATAAAGGAGGTAAAAAATGTTTTATTGGGTATGTAAAAATTGAACAAATTTATTGGATTCAAAGCTATACAATATCGAAAACCCTAATTCCATTTAAGTAATTTTGTGCCGGTAAATCGGATTCCATTTAAAGGAGACCTGAGAACCAAGAGTATGGCATAAATTATGTAAAATAAATGGCAAACACAGTTTCAAAGCATCTGATTATCAAAGCAATCACAAGAAAAGAAAGCTTTAAATTGGATACTCGCAGAATAAATGTGAGGAATGAAATATCAATTACATTTTTATATTTTAAAAACCCTCAGTATATTCATAATAAAGGTGTGTAAAAAGCAATCATGTCTACACAATTATGTCACTTCTTTATCATTCTTGTTTTACTGATATTCCAAATTTAAGAATTATCAAGTTTATTGCAACATTCCCGCTTAGGAAATACAATATGGAGGATATTGTACATTCTCGATATTTTGGACCCAATTAGTAATAAATGAGACATGAAATAAATTAAATAAAACAAATCATCAATTGTTCATTGTTGTATATTTTTTATCTCAAATTAAAATAAAACATAAATGAAAAAAAATATAATTAACTAACATTGACCTCACTCATTTGTAATAAAATTAGAGGCTTTAAACATTGTACTATGATAAAGCGAATATGTTGCAATTCGCTTATGTTTAGCTGTTTTTTTTTTTTAAAAACATCTACAAAATGTTACATACTAATCTTTGAAGTGACACAATTTTGTAGTTTCACTTCAAACGGAAATAATTGGTGGTAACATGATTTCATTCAAATTTATGTTTTTAAATCAAAACTTTTATTTTTATTATTTTTATTTAACCACCTTAGCAGGTCAGGAGGCCCAATTACAGAGGGGAACAACGTCACAAACACCCAAGCTTGAGAAAAATCTATTTAAATTTTTGTGCTCGACCGGGAATCGAACCCGGACCCTCCGTATCATGAGTCCAGTATCTTAGCCATTACGCTACGGAGGCCGCCTAAACTGAATAAATTTAATTGCTTTCTGCATCAAATCATTAAAATGTTTTTGATTGCATAAAGCGATCGATGCGATGGTCTGAATAAAACATTAAAATTTGAAATATTTTTAAACCCAATTAACTTTGTGAAAATTTTTCGATAAGGTGATAAGTACGTATAAAACTTGTTATCTATTGTATTTTAGTAGTATAGATAGCTATAATAGATAAGTATACTTGTTCGACACTGAAATTCGTATGATTTAAAATGCAAATTAGCAATTAATCAAGAACCACGTAAAGGTCCGATAGCAATAATGGGTTACTTAAATACTGAGGGTTTACTACTTGATAAAAGTATGATAACAATGGATATGGTAGTAAAAAAATCACAACATTTATAATAAAGGAGATGTGGGAGGACGGGTACCTTGCTGTGCTGGAAGAGCAGGCCTACGCCCTCCATACAGACTTGTATGAGGCCCCCTTCCCCCGTGGTGCAGTCCTGGATGGGGAACTCTCCCCCCAGCTCCGCACCCACGCCCCCGCCTCCGCCCCTCTCCATGGCCTCCTTTATGCAGTAATACAATGCCTTGCACTGCAACAAAGTTCACAACTTTGTACTTAAGATGCATTCATTTTGAACGGGTGGTGGCCCAGTGGGTAGCGTCGCGGTCTCTGAGTCCAGAGATCGTCGGTTCGAATCCCCACTTGGACACGACTCGATTCCTATTTTCAAGCACAAGCCGCTTAGGCTTTATTGAAAATAGTATTTACACATTGAAATATGTGCAAATATCATAAGATTGCATAGATTTCTTTTTTATCAAAAAAAAAAAAATTTAATCAATGTATACATGGAGTAACAAAACTCGTAGTACAACCCCGAAAACTGGTGAATCTACATCATATTTGGAGTCGAATGTTTAACGTGACTTTTGAATCATAAAAGCTTTCATTAGTACCTACCACAGATTAAGTAAAATTGCACAAATTCATATTAAAATACTGTTTTATATATGGATAGTATTAATTTGACTATATACATGATATTTAATAACAATTTGCCAAAATTTATCCAAAAAAACAACTTCGTACACAATTTTCTCGAAAACTATGGGTCAAATAAAAAAATTTGGTTCTGCAAAATCGACTCCAAATATATGTATTTTCACTGGTTTCCCGCTTGTACATCGAGTTTTGTTACACCATGTATAATAAAAATATGATGACAATAATTACAATACCTATAAGCATCAATCAATATTTTTATAAGAATAGCATAATTGCATGTTCTTAAAAATAACAGACAAAGTTGAAAGTGAAATAAAATAAAACTAATATTTTGACCTGCTAAAAATTGTATAATCTTTATTTGGATGACACATTATTAATGTCCAAAATCGTTTCGTGAGATGATATATTTTGTTTTTATTGTAGTTTGTGCATGAAATGTGGTAACTTATAAAATATTATATGACAAAGAGTGGACACATACCTTCCGCGTGTAATACTTGTGTAGCTGTGTTTGACCGCCATTTCGCCTCCACAAACACAGCACTTTGATTTTAGGGCTGTATGTCATATTCACTAAACGTTCGTACCACCAGCGTTCAACAATCGAACCTAAATTCCATTACAAAAGTTATGAAAATAATGAATAAATAAAACAATTGCCATAATAAATTCTGTCAAATTTATTGTCTGCTAACCTTGAGTTGTCCTCAATACAAGACCATCGTCTCTCACTTCCATAAATCGCAATTCTCCAGTAGCATCGGTTCCTTGGTGTACAGTAAATGATTGTCGATGGAGCAATCTTGAACCCAATGGTTTTAGGTCAATGTCATTTCCATGCTACAAGACAAAAAGTAAAATTATAAGTAATTAAGTAAAGTATGTCAGTGGATAAATTTTGACGATAATACAAATATGATTCAATACACATACCAGATTCCCAATTTGATCTAAGAGTTGATTAACCTCTTGGCTGTATACTAATCCGATGTGACTTTTAGCCAATAACCTTCTGACTTTGTTCCTTATATGAGAAGGTTCACATCCAAGCATGACCAGAGATGCAGATAGATTGTACAAAGCTGTTGATAATAGCCTATCTTCCTCGTGTTCTAATCTCTTCCTCTCAGTATCACTCAAACATTTATATCTTTCCATCATTTCTCCAGGACCCTAGAAATTAAATCAATAAAATAAATACTTCCTTGCGCAATCATTAAGATAAAATAATGGAAATTATTGTCGTAGTATTATTATTATAATTTTTAGAATATTAAGAAACTGTATCAGATTTGATATGATACATGATTTGATTACTATTCAAATTGTTTTTAAAACATACCTGATCCATCCCTATCATATCTCTCTCTTGACTAACGGCGTCTAAAAACGCATCTTCCCAAAACTGCATTTGATCCCACAAAGTAGATCTTTCTTTACCTGGAAAATGAGGATTATTGTTTCAACACATCTAAAATCTCCTTTGGGAAAAGAATTTGTTTAATTAGAGATAAAAATTAAAGTAATTTGTTATTAGTACCTATCAATCCTTGGAATAGATAAGTCCTTCCACTATCTGGAGATGGAGTGGGAGAAGTATTGACAATGTGGCCACCAGTATACCGGAATCCGGTACTCAAAGAGGACTTGGAAGACCAGACACTTGATGTGCGAGGTTTGGCATTGCGAGGGAACTGGAAAAAATCATCATCATTTTTTTTCAAAAAAGTTAAAATTGAGCATTTAAAAAATTCACAACTTTAAATTTTTATCTCCAATATTTTTTTGGAGGGCTAAATATTATTTTTAAATTTAAAGAAGAAAAATGGTAGAAATGTTTAGAGTATTTCGTTGAATCAATGGTAGTGGATAAGCATAGTGATTAGCAGCGGCGGCTATCGTATATGGACATTCGGTCAACGACCTCCCAAATCAAAATACTATTAATAAAGTAGTTTTAACGAAATAATAATAGCTGAAACCGATTTTATTTTAGACACTACAGATACGCGCTAAGCGCCTGGCATCCTGCAAACGGACGTACATGGACATTCAGCCGATTGACCCGTCCGTCCCAAGCACTCTGTCTCGTCCTAATTTCATATAAAAGAAGGAAAGGGAAATACTTTAAGCCCACGTTTGAAATTGGTCTGAAACAGTAAAATGTGGGACATTGTCCCAGAAAAAGAAAACAATAAAGTAGACAAAGGCAAAGTCACATGAAAGAAAGAGATGTATTTTACTCTTACAGCGTTAAACGGGACGAGATTTCTTCTTACGAGAATATCCTAACACGGAACCAAATAATACATTTCACTGTTTATTTCTTATTTAACTTCAAAAACCTTAATTTTTTTAAACTGATTATTGCAGATATTAATAAATATAATTAACTTCTCAATAATTATTAGTTAATGAGTAACCCGGATTCCAACTCCTCGGGCCGCGGCTGGTGATTAGTATTTTCACCATGTATCTGCTATCCAGCTGTACTTGCAAATGAAACCTGTTAAGATATTAGTTTCTGGGAATCTTCATTGAACCACAGCTCGGTATTTATATATCCTATGTACCGAGAGAAGTAAAAATCCTCTGTCTCATGCATAGTAAGTAGCACAAGATGCTTACTACTCTACAGAGAAAGACAATAAATTTTCTATTGTACTTACATGCATATTTCTTTACATGTTTAAGAAACTTTTAAGTGCTATATCTTGTTTTCTTACACAACTATCATTGTCTAATGGTAAGTTTTACTATCCCCTACACATTAAAAAGAATCATAATTTTATTACTATTACATGCGTATTACTATTACACGCAAACTAAAAAAGTCATCCATAAAAATAATGTAAATAAGTCCTTTTGCAATCAAATAATAAAATTGCTCTGAATAAATCAAATTACAATAGATTTATCAATAATACATAAGTATTTATTAGTAACAAGTTACTATATTGATATTAATAATGTTATGCTAGTATGTGTTCATTGAACAAACAATACCATGATAATAACAAAAAAATTATGAGATGGCCCTGAAAATGTTTCTTATACTTAATATTTATTTTAAATAATTAATGATACTTTACATAAAGCCTTCACTTCTATTTTTTTAAAATACTCAATATTACCCCTATCGTTGGTAAATGTACCACAAGAAGCACTAGTATTGTAATAGAAAACGCTGACAAGATTTCTTTAAAATTGTGATATTAAGCAGATGCGAAAAATATCTACCCCATCTTAAAATAATTTAATGAAGAGTTTAATTAGCGAATGACGATATATTTTTATTTTTTATTTATTGTTACTTATTGATTGATGATTTTAACGTACAATATTATAAAATAAAAAGTCAGGACTTAAAATAAACACTACATAGTTCATATCTTTTATGAAAATTAAATTATTTTTAGCTCTAACATTAAATTCTACATAATTTAACATCAAATTAGTTATAAAAATATTTACAAAAGTTGATATTTTTCAAGATAATCTGTGCCCGTTTATAATTTTCAAGGGCCGGTTACTTCAGGTCACGTCAACTTGAAGTATCCGTCAAATCGTTCGTTATCGTTTGAATTTACATGTTAACGAACGATTTGACGGATACTTCAAGTTCGTTATCGTCTGAATTTATATGTTAACGAGCGATTTGACGGATACTTTAAGCTCGTTATCGTTTGAATTTATATGTTAACGAGCGATTTGACGGATACTTCAAGTTGACGTGATCTGACGCAACCGGCCCTAAGATGTTGAAATGTGTTTTGATGATGGTAAGTACTTACGTTGGAGTGTTGGACTTCAGTGTCGGAGACAGTGGACCTAAAGGAGGCTCGGTGGTTGGCAAATGCATTCGGATGGTTGGTGGTAATGGAGCCAGTCTCCGCCAGGGAGGAGTCGGAGCCGTGGAGTGTTCCCTAACCCACAAACACACAACTAGACAACACCATCTACTAGGGACATGCGTCATCATCACCGGGCAAGGCAAAGCAACTCTCAAAGTATCATAGAGAGGACATTTTGTATGTATGCGTAATTATATGGTATATTGAAGGGTTATTCTTTTGCATTTCTTATCGACATGTAGAGGGCTGATTCTAATCTGATATTATAGTATGTTCTGTGACATTTTTATTTTAATTTTTTAGTAGTCAAAATTGTATCTGTTACAAATACAAGTATATTCTCATAAATTAAATCTGCAGTGAATATTTTTTTTAGGTACGGATTTAAAAGCAACCCTCTTTTTGATTAAGAAAAGAATAAGCTTTTGGAAATATGTGAATGTTCATAGTAGTCATCAATTCATAGAAAATCAGTCTGGCGCAAGGCGGTCGAAAGAGAAATATCATAGTAAGTAATACAGAGACATACTGCAAAAACTTTCAGAGGGACATTCCTTATTATGGATATTAAACTTTTCCTCAAAACTAGCTTTTTGAAACCTTTGTTATTTTTAAAATACTAAATTGGATAGGAAACTAGAATCATAAAACTGTGTTTATGAGAAAATTCAGTATCTATATAAATTATTTTCTGAGATTAGATCATCAAAGATCCCTTTTCCGAAATTCAATCATTCAATAAGTAAAGTACAAGCAATTTTATGAAAATCTTTCCATTAGCCTCACCATAAAATTTTCTACATTCGATATCCAGAGCAATAATAAAATAGAATTGATCAACGAAAATGTTATAGATTTTGCTTTGTAAATAAAGAAATAAAAATAAAACATAATAATGGCGAAAATATTGTAAAGCAATAATTTAAATAGATTTATTTATTTTACTTCTTGTACAATATCGCACACTGGCGGGTTTATTGCTAAGATGCAATATTTAAGTAGAAGAACACAGAAAAAAAAAAATTGAATGTAGAGATTCTGTGTTCAGAATTGATAGAAAACAGCCAAAGATAAGAGTGATGATGTATTTTATCAAAATATACTAACATTGGAAACGCTACACAATTCTTAAGCAGCAAACAAAAATTATTATAGGTTTTTAAACTAGCTGAAACTAGCTCCGAGACTAAAAAAAATTATGACAGACTGCTTTCATCAAATCATTATGAATTTTTTTTTTTTTCATTTTCAAATTATATTTTGGCAGAACTAACATTAAATTTTAATTGGTATAAAATATTTACGTACTTCTGACTCAAAAGATGTTAATTTACTCAAAAGCATATTCCTCTTCTGGTTCAAAATATCCTTGAACATATCAGCTGTGCTTTGTGAATCGGGAGGTTCTACATCAGGATCAGTAAACTTCAGAGTTGGTGGAGGCTCTAAAAGTTAAATACATATATTAAGTCAACTTTGAACTTTGATATAGGTAACAGTAATAATTCAAAGGTCTGTAGCTCAAAATATTTAAAAAAAGTATGCATTGTATTATGATTAAATAAAACAATGTTATGTGTTACTATTAATTGGTTTATTCTATAAAAATAGAATTTACCTACACTACCTGGTTTCGGGAGTAACGTTCTCCCATCGACTGGTGAAAAGACACTAAATTAGAATACAGATGTTTGTACAGAAAAATACAGAAAAATTAAATTGCAATACTTAAGAATCTAGACACAAGGGTAACATAAATATTGAAACATAGAAGTAATAGAAAAAAAAAAAAAAACACATCTTGGGACTGTGGTGATGGAAAATACTAAGAAGGTTTACAAAAAAAAGTTTGAATTCTATTTTTATAGAATAAACTAATTAATAGTAACACATAACATTGTTTTTATTTAATCATATTTCATTATGAAGTGTTACAAAGTGAATGCCAAATCAATCAACAAAATATGCATTGTATTTTTATGTACCATTTTGAGAATTTTTCCTTGATGATGGAGATGATGAAGGACTCATTGGTGTGCCAATATTATCTTTGCTTCCGAAAGGACTAAAACCTCGTGCCAGCTGCAGAGTGTTGAGTTGGTTGTCACAGCCTTGACCAGAATCTTCCATAGATATTATTTCCTTCGTCCAGAAATGAGTGTGAGCAATCTCAGTAAGTTGGAAAACAGACGCCATTCCGCCAAGTCCAAAGTAGAAAAATGTTGTTTCCAATCCGTGGACAACTGCTAGCAACATTTTGAGTATACCCTTCCAAATATTCTTGGATATACAAACATCTTCAATGTGGTCATCGGGGGATATTTTTTTATTCAATGTCTTGTTCAGCTTGCTAAGAACCAAATTCCTATATGACTCGTCTTCCATTAGTTTCTTTAGTCTGTTAAGTTTAAGCACCCCCAACACCTTCGCCATCCAGAACTTGTGTTATAACCTAAAAAAATATTTTTTATATCAGCGCAATGTGAAAAATTATGAAATAACCATTATTTATGAATTTATCTGTACATTTCTCAAGAACGTTTTTTATTATTTTTTATTTTTTATTTTCATTTATTTAGGAAACAAACAGTACATTAAAATAGTAACATTTGTGATGATAGTAAAATAAGTGAATAGACCAGTAAAGTTTCCATGTTTAGAAGAATATTGAAGGGAAAGTAAAGTAAAAATTAAGGAGAAAATTTTTTTATATGCATGACTAGGGGTACGTTAATTGATAATTTCAAGAAAAATGAGGGGGGGTGGGCACTATAGCAAAAGTTATGAAGTTATTAAGAGATTTGTGGGGGTTGGGCATACACTTCTAGGAGTTCCTTTTTAAAAGTTGATAGATTGTGTTATTAATATCTAATTGGTTGAAGAAACTATTAAAGATTGAGCATGAGCGGTGTAGGAATGAGTTCTGACCATAGTTTGTGGCGACAATTGGTAAACGAAACAACGAAACGTTGTTGATGTTTTTATTTCATTATAATTATTTAAGAAAATAGGTTACCACTTATTTTAATAACCCAATCGACTGCACAACCAGTGTGATTTGGATCTATGTAAATAAATGTATCATCTACATTATTTATACAAAAAAGTTCTACTATATCACAAGTGTGGGTGTTCTTACATCATTTAGGAAGTTCTGATTCTCTGTATTGGTGTTGGTTCTGTCGTGTGGTGACCTGTGAGGATCATCTTGTTGAGAAGCGTTGGTGTGCTTTATGAGGGGAGATCTCTGCACCAGGCCCTTGGCCCCCGCCGGGAAGGGCCCGAAGGCCTGCGAGGAGCCCTGAGAGGTGGCCTTACCCTGCTGAGCTTGAGGTGAAGGCTTGGCTTGTTGGGCCGGTTGAGGCTGTTTTGTGTTTTTACCTAAATATAAAAAAAACATGTAATGTAAATACTACATTTAAATACTTGTAACATACGAGTAAGTATAAACAAATCAACAATTAACATTAAAGTAATTTTATTGGGAAAGTAAAAAAAAATTTGACGAGTTTTTGTAGTAATGGTATGTAAAATATAAATGAGGCTAATAAATTACTTTTTCCAAAAAAGTCACTAAATATGCTAGAGGTAGAAGCGGCTATTCCATTCAAATCAGAACTGATGTTTGAGAAGAAATCTCGATGTGTCGTAGTGATCATATTTGTAGTCTGTACTGCAGTTTGGGATGAGTCTCTTCTACTTCCTGGGGGACTTCCACTGCTCCATGAATCAGTCTACAAAAATAAAAAGGAGAACATTAGCGTCATAAATATAATATTGACTAATAGAATGTTGACAATGGGTGTTACTTTTTTGACTTTATATAACATACTAAAAGCGGTATTTTTAAACACCAAAACGAGTTCAAAGTCAGTGGACAGCTTGAAAACGCAAGGTACAAATTTGTTGAATTTGTCCGACGTATACATAATGAGTTAAGCCTTACCTTTAAGAGTCCTTTTTTAGTGGCTACTTCCTTGGCACTTTTGGTCAAATCATCTAATGTAGATTTTCCAACATAAGTTAGATCTTCAAAAGTATTTTTGCTGACTCCAGCTGCAGTTTTACTCGCTTCTAATGCACTTTTAGAAGCCACCTGCATGCTTTTAGATGCCTCTTCAGCCGCTTTCTTAGCTTGGACCGTAAACTAGAAAAAGACAAAACACAAAAATGAGTATTCGTAATACATAGAAATAGTAAAAAAAATATTAAATATGTATTTACTTTGATATAAATTAATTAATATCATATTTTATTGTATTTTATTACCTTGTCCATGTGAGCAAGGAGCCCCTCCTGGCTACTCTGTCTATTGACCAGTTCTTTGGCTTGGGAGGTGAACTGCTCGAAGATAGATCCTTGAGACCCTTGCCTGGTTACTCCCTGACCAGACATATTGCTAGCAGCGGACGAAACACTCCCTGTTTGACTAGTAGAGCCAAATGAACCCGCTCGAGCAAGTACATTGCCAACATTTTGTTTCTGAAAGTTTGTAGATCAAGGAAAAAGAGTCACCCACTAATAAGATTCAAAATGGATATAAAGTAAACTAAATTCGCTAAAATTAGCTTTGATATGTACAAGAACATTTTTAAAATATTTTAAAATCCTACAGCCGTTTTTTTAAATATCTGTATTATGTTCAAGTGGATTTTTTTAAATGTACGTACACTTTTAGGTACCTACATACAATGTTTATAATCGATAAATAAAAACATCGAAATAATTACATAAAATTAAAAATTTAGTGCCTAATCCAGGATATAAAACTATTTACGTGAATATAATGAAATAACGAATCTCAGAAAAATGTAATTGATTAATTGTGTGTTGATTGCCTAGGTTAGTAAATAAGGGTTATCAAAAAATTAACTTCGCTTAATATTAGTTTATAAATAATGTAGCACTACTACTAGTTGGGCTAATTTCAACAAAGCGTAAAATGTCAGAGAGGGTGTAAGAAGCATGTACTTAGCAATGAGTTAAATTCAGGTGTGAAAGATGTCAGTAGAATAATATCTTAATGACAATTCGAACCTACAGTAATAATAAATGCCTCAAATATTTTTGTAACTAACTAACTAACCATCACGCCATTTCCCCGAAGGGGTAGGCAGAGAAGATAGAACGGCACACCACTCTGTCCTGGCACACTTCTCTTGCTTCCTCCACATTCATACATCTTCTCATGCACGCACGTCGATTATTCCGACTTCTTACATGCCCACATTCAAGCACTTGTTTTACTTGATCATGCCATGTCTTTCTCGGCCTTCCTCGATTTCTACATCCAGGCACAGTCGCATCATATCTTTATTTTTTTATCCGTTCTTTCATCATCCATTCGCTCTACATGACCGAACCATCGTTAAAGACCTTTCTTAATTTTGTCGATCACACATTCGCCTGAGAGATCGCATTTCAACTGCACTCAATCTACTTTCGTCCTTCTTTTTCCAACACCACGCTTCACTACCATACATAAGGGCTGGTACCAGAACTCCATTATGAACTGCCAATTTAGCCTCTTTTGATAAGCACTTAAGATTATATTATATTATTTTATCAGTTACCCTACATGACCGAACCATCGTAAAAGGCTTTTCTTAATTTTGTCGATAATGCTTTCGTTTTTTAAAAGAGCTGTTTAGCTTTTGCTTGTGTATTTCTGTATTCCTGGAGAATTTGAACTTACCGCCGGGGCCTTGCCCCTCAGGGAGCCCCTGAGAGGCCCGGGCGCCCGCTGGCTGGGCGTGGAAGGCCAGTCCGAGTCGCTGGTGCTGGCGCTGGCACTGTCCTGCTTGGGGGGCACCACCACCGTGCGCCCCGTCAGGGTGGAGTTGGAGTCCGACTCGTTTTCTATACTGCCACTGCGCTCCTTGACCTGTGAGCGCTGGGAATTTTCCACAAGAAAAATGAAAACCCCACCCTTTCCCTTATTCCCTTTTGATCAATCCGAAATTCTTTTTTTTAAAGCTTTTCTTACAAAAATATTTCATTAGTGTAAAACTGATCAGCTTGCTTACATGTTACAAATAATTCAGATTCTCTGCACTTGGTGTACTAATGCAGCACCCTATGCACCATTAAATGTGGATAAAGGATAGTAATACCCTTTTCCTATACTGTTTAAAAGACTATTGAGCTTTTTTTCAGTCCAGCACATGTTAAAGTTTTTTTAGAATCTTCACAATAGACTTTAAAATTGTCAACTAAGAATGGAAAATTTATAACAATTTCGCTAAGGCTTTCGAAGTCCCTACCACTGTCTTGTCTTTCGTAGCCCCTGCCACTGTCTTGTCTTTCGTAGTCCCTACCACTGTATCGGCTTTAGTGGTCCCTACCTCTGTCTCGACTTACTTAGTCCCTGCCACTGTCTAGGTTTTTGTAGCCCCTGCCACTGTCTTGTCTATCGTAACCCCTGCCACTGCCTTGTCTTTCGTAGTCCCTACCACTGTCTCGGCTTTAGTGGTCCCTACCACTGTCTCGACTTACGAAGTCCCTGCCACTGTCTAGGTTTTTGTAGCCCCTGCCACTGTCTTGTCTTTCGTAGCCCCTGCCACTCCCTTGTCTTTCGTAGTCCCTACCACTGTATCGGCTTTAGTGGTCCCTACCTCTGTCTCGACTTACTTAGTCCCTGCCACTGTCTAGGTTTTTGTAGCCCCTGCCACTGTCTTGTCTATCGTAGCCCCTGCCACTGCCTTGTCTTTCGTAGTCCCTACCACTGTCTCGGCTTTAGTGGTCCCTACCACTGTCTCGACATACGAAGTCCCTGCCACTGTCTAGGTTTTTGTAGCCCCTGCCACTGTCTTGTCTTTCGTAGCCGCTGCCACTGCCTTGTCTTTCGTAGTCCCTACCACTGTCTCGGCTTTAGTGGTCCCTACCACTGTCTCGACTTACGTAGTCCTTACGTAGTCCCTGTCTCGGCTTTCGTAGCCCCTGCCACTGTCTTGCCTCTCGGTCCCTATTGTCTCGTAGTGGTCCCTGCCACTGTCTCGGCTTTCGTAGCCCCTGCCCTGTCTGTCCGTACTGCCACTGCCTGTCTTTCGTAGTCCCTACCACTGTCTCGGCTTTAGTGGTCCCTACCACTGTCTCGGCTTTCGTAGGTTTTTGTCCCTACCACTGTCTCGTAGCCGCTTTGCCTTGTCGTAGTCCCTACCACTGTCTCGGCTTTAGTAGCCCCTGCCACTGTCTCGACTTACGTAGTCCCTACCACCGTCTCGGCTTTCGTAGCCCCTACCACTGTCTCGGCTTTCGTAGCCCCTGCCACTGTCTTGCCTCTCGTAGTCCCTATCACTGTCTCGGCTTTAGTGGTCCCTGCCACTGTCTCGGCTTTAGTGGTCCCTACCACTATCTAGGCTTTTGTAGCCCCTGCCACTGTCTTGTCTTCAGCATGTTTACCAATGTTTTAAGAAAAAATATAGATTTTGTCAAGATCGTGAGGAAAATTTTTTTTTAAACATTATCGATTTGGAAATAAATAAATACCATAGTATGCATGCTTTTTTCTGAAGAATAATTTACTGATTTAAATATACATCGATAGCTAAGCCTTTAATCGTTTTATTTGCTGAACACGGTTATTGCGTATGATTGCTGATTTATTGATCGATCGACCTTCGAAAAAGAATTTCAAAGAAGTGGCATTCCATGCTTCAAAAATACTACCGTACCTAGTGTTGCCTAATGACTGCTGGTGATCCAATACGTCACTCATACGTCATCACTAGGCATCTACGTCATCACTAGACATAAACGTCACACGTTTCAAGTGTGAGTCTTTAGACGGTGGAAAGTGTAATTAAGTGGTGTTATGAAATTTTTTGAAAAGTTGTATGGAGACGTTGCCCCTTCTAGTGAATTCTTTTTCGAAGACAAAAACTAATTATGTGGGTAAGATATAACTTGCATGGATACATTTTTGGTAGGTATAAGTACAGAATAAAGTATTTTAAAGCGTTCTGAAAGATGTATAAATATAATCCATGAGAAAATATTAAAAAATATATATTTTAGTTACTGTGGAAAAAGTGATGCCACGGTTTTTTTTGTGAAAATACAAATGCAAAAAATCAACGGCAATTATGAGAAAATGTTTTATGTTACCCATACATTATTGAAAACAATAAAAACTTTCATTTCAACAAGCTTTGGGGCTTGCTAATTTTGGAGGTAACAAGTAATAAGTATCATTTATCATAAATGCAGTTAAATTTTAAAATACAAAAAAAAAATGCATTGAATTGGGAATAGCTTACGCCTGTTTCTAAATATGCAAAACTTAGTTAATACAGAGTACCTACATGGGCACTCATTCTGAATAAGTGTCGGTAACATGTACCGTATTCCATCATTAAAATATTTTAGATCATTTATTGATTCACGTCATATATGGGTCATAAATGCAATAAATATACACATAATTTTTACTTTTTAGAATGCTAAACATTTTTACTTTTTTAATTAAGAAATCAAGAAAAAGATAGAAAAAATCACAATGACTATGCCCTATGTAGTTGACGAGATATGTATCCGATCGTTTAGCTCAGTGGATAGAGAAGCTGACCGGTGATCAGAAGGACCCAGGTTCAAATCAAGTGATTTGATTAATGCACTATGTAATTGTGATTTTTTCTATCTTTCTCTTGATTCGTTAAATAAAAACGCAAAAAATTTTTTACAACATTTTGAGTGTGTTCAAATACTTGTAAATATATTTTACCGACACTTATTCAGAATTTGCGCCCTGATTTGAGTAAGTTT